>VXBO01001122.1:0-14080 GCA_013400135.1 Rhinoptilus africanus
TTTCTTTCTTTTTTTTTCCCTAACATCCTGAGTCTAAAATAAATTTTTTATGATATAAAAATTAGATTAATAGAACAGACGTGACTGTGGAAGAGAATAAGGAAAACTGGTGGGGTTTTTTTGTTTGGTTTTTTTCCCCTGGTAAAAATAGAGGATTGCATAAAATTTTCTGACTGATTTTTCTGCTTCAACCAAAGGTAACAGGAGAAATACTATCTCATTGATGGATTTCTCCTATGAAAGTGCAAATTTTCACTGAAGAAAAACAATTGTATGCTATGTGGAACTGTTATGAACAAGCTGCTTGAATTCATTCCAAAATACCATTAGGCCCACTGGAAAGGATCACTAAATAATCATTCTGCAAAAAAAACAACAAAGTCAAGAAAGTGAGATACTTATTTATCTGCTTATGCTTATTCTTACTTCTATGGAGGGCAAAACAAAAGGTAAAACATTTACTTACAGAAACTTCAGTGACTTCAGTATCTTACTAAAAACTTGCAAGTAATAGCTGAGACACTAATTAAAGCCTAAGGGATACAGAAATCACTGTGTATAAATATGTAATTATTAAAAGGTTTTTTAAAATATCCAAGTAATGCACCATGTTTCCCTTGTAATTACAGTTTCACAAAAACAACAAGAAGCTAGCTAATATTCCTATACCGTACGTTTTATTCTAAGAATTTTGATCTCCAATGAAAATGTTTATTCCTCCTCCTTTCCATCTTTTACAAGAGAAAGTTGAATATTAATCTCTTATTCTGCTCCCATCCATGACATGAATTTAAAATTTAATACTATGAGGATCACGTATTAAAAATGCAGAATAAAATCAACATAATTTTTTTAACTATTTCTTCTCTGAAAAAATTAAACAATGTCTTTCAAGGAAAGCTCTGAAACACAAATTTCTAGCAAGATTCAGAACCTGCAATAAATAACCAGCAAAAAGAAAGTCCTGGTCCATGCTCTCCAATAGGAGAAATTTAGGAATTATGTGGCATTATTCTTTTTGAATTGGCGTTCCAAATGCCACAGTAGAAATTGTTAATTGACACATTTCCTCTGAAAACACTGTGCCTACTTATATATGTGGTATGTTCAAAAGCCAGTATATTGATTCAGAAGAAATAAAAAACCCCAAAAACAAAGCACAAAAAACCCCCACCAAAACCTGTTTATGCAGCAGAGTGATTCAGTATTATTTTGGAAGTTGTTTGGTTTAGTATAATTTAAATATGTTTGAAGAATGAAGAAAAATGTCATTGACTTGTGGCAGAAACTAAATTCACCTGAAGTGTTTAATTACATACCTTTTTGTGCCTTACTGTCCAAATTGGAGGCATCTTAGCTACTGTGGCTCCAGATTGGCCCTTATACAAGGGAACGTGGGGCAATGCAGTCTCAAACACTCCCAGAATCCAGTCATGGCTGGAGCATGTGCTGCACTCAGACATTGATGGTAGCTATGATTACAAGCATACAGACATCAGTTTTGGACACATTCCTAACTCTACAGAGACTTTTGCTGGCTTACATCATGCCCCTGTAAGATTCTTATTCAGGTAACTCCTACAAAACTCTGAAGATTTAAGATTCATGTTAGTGATATTTCACAAATTGCAAGCTGGCAAAAGATGGCATATTGCACAATCTGAGAAGTGAAACTCTAGTCCTTTGAAATCACATATATTTTACAGATTACATTCTGAATTTCAACCCAAGAGTGCACCAAAGACCATTGAAAGCAAAAAGATTACTCTGCATGGATTTTCCTAAGCTGGTCCCAAGACAGGGAATTTGATGATCAATAGAAATGTCATATATTTAAAATATATTTTGTGTCTGATAAAATGGGACAACCAAATATACAGTAATGGTAAGAATTCATTTTAAAATTTATTTTTATTTTATTTTATTTTTTACATACTGACTCTGCATTGGGAAGTTTTAGGTTCATCTGTCTACTTCTGGAATAATCAGTAGCTTCAAGATTAATGTAGCTTCTTCACAGGAGTTTTGTTCAGATCAATTCACTGATATTCAGGATATAGTAAATTTTTTTCACTTTCTGTACTTCATGTAATGGAGAAAATAAGCAAGGACAAACTTAAAACTGTCTACAGTACTTGAGAAAGGAAAAATACAGAAACTAACAGCCTTACAACCAACATAAGTTTCTCATCTCTGAAACAGTATTAAAAAATTTCCCCCACATTCAGGTCACAATTCTTCCACAACTTTTCCCTTTGGGGCATTCTGAGCACACATTTTCAACCCCCAAACAGTATGATCTGAAGGACTTGCCAAGCTACCTGGTTCCAAAGAGAATTCACCCCTAATTTTCCATTAAATACTGATCACATGAGCTTGAACATTTCTACTGAAAATAATCTCTGTAAGAGAATACCATAATATAGTCTCCATGGCCTTACATGTATTGTCAGTAGACAGAAAGAGCAACTCAGACAGGGATCCTCATATCAGGTGTTCCCTGAAAGAAACGGATTCTCTCACTCTAGAATTAACCACTTGAAATATTCTATGCCCCTAGATCTTTTCAGTGTTTTAAAGAGTTGTACACATGGAATTAGCCTGCAGTGTCACAGAAGCTACATTTAGGCCTAACACCAGCATTCTGAATCAGACTAAATTTGCAAAAAATATATTTTCATAATATCAGTAATTAAAATTATATATATTTTCTGAAAGAACAGATATCTGCAGTCCCAAATGTAGTGGGAAAACAGGGGCAATGCAATATCTCTCATCTGAAGCAAAAACGGAGACTTTGTAATACAGCATCTTATCTTTGAAATTATTAAGTAAGGAGACAATGAAAAAAATAATCTCATTAATTTTGACCCAAGCCCGTGAATGAGAGTTTTGGCATCTTATTACTAGTTCAAGTCTATTCCTAAGTGAAATTTATCAAGAAATACTTTGATGAGCTGGAGAAAGGCAAAAGGTCTCAATAGAATTTGCATTTATCTTAGGCACTAAGTGCACATTATCATGATTTACCTCTTAGACATGAGTGAAATGTTTCACATGGATCCAACTCTCAGATGAGTGCAATATTTCCACATGCACTTAACAAGGAGAAATGGGAATTAAAGTTTCATAATGCATTTACCAGTCTTGTAGAATACTCTATTTTTCTAAAGAAAAAAAAAAAATATAAAAAAATGTCTTTTAGTAAACCAGAGAATTATGTTCTTGTATCATTAAGCAGACCTGGTAATCTTCTCCTTAATATTTCATATTTAGATTTCTAAAAAAAATCGAGGAGTATACACTTTGGTTTCAATCCTCTGCCATGTAGAACACAAGGGGGATTAATTTTTTTTTTTTTAAATCAAATACATAAAAAGAATAATTAAGGTGTTTAATCTTCTGTCTTCTTGAAGTTTTTGGTTATCCATTTGAAATGCAAAGGACCTTTTCTGACACTTCATGTCACAGAGAATTATTTTGTATTGTGGTTACTATACTGTGAAATTCAGACATAAAGCATAAATGTACATAATAAATATGACATGACCTTGGTGAAATAAAGCTATCATGCCTCTAGAAGAACGGTGATTAAAAAAAGATTTCATCAGATACTTGCAATTAATCACAAATCTTGTATTTGAACTGATTGTGGAGAAAAATATTTAACTGTATTATTTGGGAGCATACTTTATATTTTTGTCTGCAAAATAACTTTTTTCTAAAACTTTTTTCTTTTTTCCTTCATTTTAAGACTTAAAAAATATGATAATTACTCTATATTATGAGTAGAAAAGGATCCCTTGTCCTTTTGCCTGTTGTCCACTTACACGTGAGAGAGGGAACTGTTATTCACTGGTTCAAGTTTTTTTTGATGAAACAGGAAAAATGGTCTCACTTCACTGATATTTCAGTGAAAACCTGAAAGAAGTTTCAGTGAAGAGAAAGAAGGTTAGTCACTTATTAGTCAAAAAACTTTATTTGTAAAAGCAATACATGTTAAGGGATCTTTGGAGGGCAGGAAGAAATCTCTGCTGCTGCCACATTGTCTCTGACTCCCTATAAATGTTCTGATAAGATTCTGCAATGTTATCAGAAACATTTGTGACCTCACTCTGACAGCCACTCATGAAAAATAAATCAGTTTATATGACTGCTAGTAGGGATCAGTTTTCGTAATTGTTAGCTAAGGAGTCTGTGCAAAGCCTGTCTCATTTGTTCTAGACACCTTTCTCAAATTTAAATGCTTTACTTTCAGACAGCTAAATTTATTTAAAACAGCTCTTAGCCTAAAGTCCCTAAATTCAGAAAGGAAGAATGGGGACTAACTGTTTTCTCTATCCAAAAGGGATATTAAGGAATAGTGAGAGAGAAAATACTGAAATGTAAATATCAGCTACTGCAGTTTATATTTTTGATGTACTATGGGCATACCAACTGCAGAGATGTTTCTGTTTCCCCATAAGCATAGCTAATATGTGTTGTTTCTAACAAGTGAAAACTTATCTGCCACACACCAAGATTTATTTTTTTTTTTCCATTATTCATTTCTAAGTACATTTTCCCCCTGTGTTTTTAGATAATACTGTTCGGAATTATTTGCTGACCCTTTTCAAAAGCTGCCAATTTCAGACATGCTTAGTTCATAGTACTTTGTTATCTATGCTGCTTTATGTGTGCAACAATTTTCTTGAAGTATAGTACTATTGCTTGCTGAGCATTGAAGCATTTATTTTCAGAAAATCTTTAAGCTTCATAACAGGGTTCCCTTTGTAGAGTATTCAGTTACCACAGATAGGGACAACATTAGAAATTCGTTAGAATAAGTTTATAAAAGAAAACAATTGCAAGAGACAGTCTAGAGTCATTTAAAATAATTGTGTAAAAGTTAGCAATGACTTTAAAAGGATGGCAATAAAGAAGAAAGAAGTTGAAATAGCTACATATTTATCAAAGGAGATTATGAAAAGTAGAATATTCTCTTTTGTAAATGGAACATAAAACCTGGCAAGAAAAATGTAAAGCTATAAGACTGTACCAAAAAAGAGAGATTTTCATAAGCAACTTGCTATAGGCATTAAAACTAATATTAAAAACTTCTTCCAGCACTTCAGAAATAGAAAATTTTCCAGAGAGCTGACAAAGGTGATAGATGATCATCTCAAAAATGGAAAACTAAGGGAAAGATAAAACATAACACAAAATCTAACTGCATTATTTGTATTAGCATTCACAGCAAAAGAGTTTAGGGAGGTTCTTATTCCACATTCTGTCCTTTTAGGGGAGAATCTAAGAAAAAACCACACACTTAAATGTTAATAATATAGTTTTAGAACAAAACAATAAAAGGCAAAGAAGTAAATTATTTCACTTAAAAGTTCTAAAAGAAATCAAATATGGAATTACCAAACTGTTAACTGATATGTTAATTATCATGCAAATTGGCCGTATTTTCAGGTGATAGGAGGTGATGTGAGGAACAGACTGGCAGGGAAAACAAGGAAAATTGTTTTAAAATGCAATACAAAAGAGAATTTGTATATAAAGGGAGAAAAAGAATATATGAGAAGAACCAACACTGATTTTTATATCAAGAATTTATGTTTTAATAATCTTTCAGAGTGCTCTCGAATAGTCAATAGTCATTCAGACAAGCTTATTATTGATAGAGTGAAGTTGGATTTTAAAAAAGGTTTGACTTTAAAAGTTGCTCTCCTAAAACACTTTAGGGAATTAAACTGTTGCAAGATTTATTAAATGTAAAATTTATTGCCTTCTTACAGAATCATAACTCTATTGCAGGAAACAAAGGGAAACAATGGACAAGTTTTGCAATAGAAAGGGGCGTGAATGGTGAACTGTACTAAAAATTGTCCTGTTCATCATACCTGGAAAATTATATAAAACCCAAGATGAAAGTAAGGATAGTTCTAGTATTATAACAGCAAATAAGTTCTAATATTCATCATTGCCAAAGTAAAGAAAACTAAAGTAAACCATGATAAAATAAACTGATGAGAAGAAATTGCCATGAATTCAAATGATGCATATATGGAGAAAAGTCTTTCTAATTGTACCTACCTTAGTGATAGACTTTAAAACTTCATTTGTACAGTGAAAGCTATATTGATGTTGTTAAAAAAAGGAAGAATGAGATGAAGTGGTAGAACCCTGACTGTTAACTTATTCCCAAAATTTGTTTTGGACCATTGAAAGAAAAGAAAAATCTAAAAAGGGTCAGGGAGGAGAAAGCTTGTTCTAAACATTGTGAATGTGGTGGGATTTGATATTGTTTATCTTTGGAGATAGGAATTTGAACATTGTTCTATTTCATTTAATAAAATAGACATGGTCAAAATTAGTTAACATTCCTCAGAAAGAAATCTTACAGAAAGGCTAGATAGTTCTATGAAAGCATATGTTTAATTGTTGGTAGTAACAAAAAGGATGTAAAAATCAGGAGTTACTAGTTAAGTGATAGAGAAATAGCTATGCCACTCAGTATTTTCATTTATTATCCTTTTATTCCATGTTTCATTCAAGGCAATTAATCTCAAAAGTAATTTAGTAAAACTGATGATATAAAGTAGAGGCAACAAGGATATTTGGATGTATATTACGACTTCTATATGATATGGGATTAAAATTAATTAACATAAGCAACAGCTGAAAGAAAATATGATTATAGGTCATAAAATCATAACTGGCAGAAACAAGGTAAGTAGTAAAAAAAATGTTAATTATCTTTAAGGTCAATTCCAACCTAAACTTTTATGATTCTATGACTATTTCTTCTTACACAAGAGTTAGGGGACCATTTAAGGTTATTGTGTTGGTGATTAAAAAATCACCCAAAAATAGTACTGTGTCACATAACATGCAATTGAATTCTAGTCAAGTCATAAGATACTTGAATGCCGAATGTGTTGATGTCAGTTAATAAGAATGATTACACAAAATCAGGATAGTGGGGTTACAACTTCTAGGTCTAAACCACAGAATGTCCACAGGTATAATTATTTTGTTCTCAACTGCTGACCTTCTCAGAAACATGTTACTGGACTAGACAGACTTTGGTCTTGCAGTACAGCTATTTGTACTGTAAAACTTAGTATTTCTTCAATGCCAATAAAGTAGAAAAGCTCTATGAATCCATTCTGATATCAATTTTCAGTAATTTTTCGAATATGATGTCATGAATGAATAGAATGGAGATACTTGTTTAAAAGACTTCACATTACAAGGCTTGGCAGGTTATAGTATAGATTGAGAACTGCAAAAAGGTTAAAACAGGAGATTTAGCTGTGTGTGATTTTTCTTTAACTTCAGAATTTGTACAAATTTCAAATGTGAACTTCCAGTAAAACTCTCAATTCTCAGTTCACCTTCATTTAATGCAGTCCGTCTCCTCTACATCTTGAGTTGACTATACTTAAAGCTGCTACTTCTAAAGTCCCAATAATAGATAACAGAATGATATAATAATTTGGGTTGGAAGGAACCTTACAGATCATCCAGTTCCAACTGTCCTTCTGTGGGCAGGGACAACTTCCACTAGACCAGACTGCTCAACACCCCATCCAGCATTTCCAGGGATAGGGCATCCACAGCTTCTCTGGGTAACCTGTTCCAGCATTTCACCACCTTCAGAGTAAAGAATTTCTCTCTAATATCTAATCTAAATGTCCCCTCTTTTAGTTTAAAATCATTACCCCTCATCTTATCACTACATTATCTGATAAAAAGTCCCTCCCCAATTTTCCGGTAGCCCCCATTTAAGTACTGGAAGGCTGCTATAAGGTGTTCTCAAAGCTTTCTTGTCTCCAAACTGAACGACCCCAAGTCTCTCAGTGTGTCTTCATAGTTGAGATGTTATAGCCCTCTGATCATCTTTGTGGCCTTCCTCTGGCCTTGCCCCAACAGGTCCATGTTCTTTTGTTGGGGGCCCCAGGCTGCACACAGTACTCCAGGTGGGGTCTAACAAAAGCAGAGTAGAGGGGGAGAATCACCTGCTGGCCACGCTTCTTTTGATGCAGTCTGGGTTCGGTTGGCTTTCTGGGCTCCAAATGCATGTTGCTGGCTCATGTGTACAGGCCACAGCCCAGAGTTTTGTCAAATATAATAGGCTTCAACGGGAGCTGCTGGAAAGGAACTTGTTAAGATGCCCCATGTCCTGGTTTCAGCTAGGATAATTTTCTTTCTCGTAGCTGCCGTGTTTTGGATTTAGTATGCAAATAATGTTGATAACAAATTATTTCAGTTGTTGCTAAGTAATGTTTACATTAGTCAAGAACTTTTTCAGCTTCCCATAGAAGCTGAGACAGAGCATAGACAGGACAAGCTGACAAAATGAATACTCCATGCTATAGATGTCATTCTCAGTATATAAGTGGGGATTGGCTGGGGAGCAGGAATCTGTGATCGCTGTGCAGGATGTGTTGGGCAACTGATCATCAGGTGGTGAGGGCAACTTGTATTACATCACTTTATTTTGTATATTCTTTTACTATTTTTTTTTTCCTTAATGTTCTATTAAATTGCCTTTCTCTCAACCCTCAAGTTTTGGTTTTTTTTCTTTTTTCTCTTTTTTCTCCCTACCTTACAAGGGGGAAGAGAGAGTAAGTGCCTGTGTGGCCCGGGTTGCTGGTTGGGGTTAAACCTATTATTTACAAAATTATTTAAATTTGCATCCCATTATTTACAATATAGAAATCTGATAGTATCTGTTTAGGTATGATGCTTCTTTCACTGATGCCTTAACAATGATCTGCATGACTTCTTCCCCACAATGCCTCATCTGAAATCTCTTTCTCTGTCCTGTTAAGCAACCATTCTGTTGCATTCCTTGAAATTCTGCTCCTTAAAGAAGTTAGAAAGACATGGGAACAAAGTAGAGAGATATAGTGATGGCCTGAAAAGCAGTTGCTGTTCACCATACTATAGCCCAACAATTCCTGGCCAGTGGAACATAATTGCACATTTGATGCAGTAAGAAAGGCAACAAACCTCACTTGATCCCAGTAGAAGAAATACTGGGCAAGGTAGGGCAACTAAGACTTTTGACATAATCTGTTTTCTGTCTGATTCAGGAAAGTTAGAATGGTAATGCTCAGTATCTTCAATAGCATAAATGATTTTTCATTTGGCTTCACAAAAGCCCGCAGATAATAGTAACATGACTACTTTCTGCTTAGGGCCTTATCAGTTTCCCCATGATGAGCTGTAGCAATTTAGACTGGCATTTTGAATGGTATTTTTTGAGTAAGCTGTACTAATTCTGCTTAAAAGATTAATCACGGTAGCTACAGAGCATGGTTGGTTTTATATTGTGCTTAGAGAACTGTAAAATAGAAAATTGCTCAAAAGAAACAATAAAAATATCAATGAATTCAAGATTAAGAGAAGAGAACAGTCAAAATAAAGGAGAAATTATTAAACAGATTCTCTCCTCTCAGTGTAAAAAGCTAACAAAACAAAACCTCCCCACCAATCTTCTATTCCTCCACCTGTTTAGCAAGGCATACATTGCTGGATATTACTGCATCAGCAGATCAAACTCTTTATATTAACTTGGTGAGACAGAAATACTAGAATTTTTGAGCAAGAGGTCCTGCTGGAGCACCAAGCCCCACAGGGCTAAGATCTCAAGTGGAGCTTTGTTACATCCAGTTGGGATAGCACAGAATTAATGAAACTTTAAATGTCATCTGACGTAGGAAAGAGGTTAATTTACCATTAAAAAATAGTATGACACCATTGCTTGCTGGAGACTGTAAGTTTGACTAAGGTGTTCCTTTGGACCATACAAGATAATCAGACTTTGTAACTGGAAAAGTGTGCCAATTTATTTCCTTTTGGGAAAAGACTAATGGAGTACATAATTGTAATGAACTGCTATGTAGTAGTATTTACTGTCCTTCTAGATTACTCACACAGACAAGGAATTCTCCAGAGAAGAATCATACTCAGTCACAAAATTTTCACGATCAGACTACACTGGAGATACTTTGCATTATTCCAGTTCTCTTACATAATAACTAATAAATAATGTTCCTAAACATTGTGAATGTGATGTTGATGATGAGTATCATTGCCAATATTATAAGAAACTTAATATGAAAATGATAAAGGGAGATGAGGAAGATATGGATTGCTTTTTAGTGCTTTTTGCAAAATACTGCAATACTTAAGAAACTCTAATCAGAGTAAGGAACTCAGAGTGGATGATCAAAAGATTACTGTTTTCTGTAATTGTCTGTTTGAAATAAAATAAAAAGACTCATGTGGTTTCCTTCTTGTGATGAAATTACAAAATCTGTTTTGAATTGCCATATTCTTACTCTAGCAATTCTGTGTTGGGTGCAGAATGATTTATTCCGCTGAACTGATGAGAAGACTGTGAAACAGCTATTTCATGTCTGCCTCCTCACTGGCTTCACGAGTTTCTGAATGTAATTCAAGGGCTAGTAGTAGGCCACAAAAAGAAGGAGAAATAACTAGTGGATTTGTATAATGGTGAATTTGGGAGTGCTAGAGATCCACATTAAAAAAAAAAAAAAACAAAAAACAAAACAACCAGATATATTTACCTACTTGCAATTATCTGTCTCCTATTTAACATAATCATATCAAAACTAAGACATATGGTGCATCTGCAAAAAGAAAAGAGAATTTGTAGACATGATTATGTAACAAAATACTCCTGGTTTATGTCTCTTATTTTATTGGCCATACCTAAAGAGTGGCTGTCAATGGGTTCATGTCCAAGTGGAGACCAATGACAAGTGGAGTCCCTCAAGGATCAATACTGGGACCATTCTTGTTTAACATCTTTGTCAGCAACATGGACAGTGGCATAGAGTGCACCCTCAGCAAGTTTGCCAGCGACACCAAGCTGTGTGGGGTGGCTGACATGCTGGAGGGAAGGGAGGCCATCCAGAGGGACCTTGNGATGAGTCGTTTCAGCATGGACATTAGGAAAGAAGTTCTTCACCATGAGGCTGGTGAGACACTGGAACAGGTTGCCCAGAGAGGTGGTGGAAGCCCCATTGCTGTAAGTTTTTAAGGCCAGGCTGGATGGGGCTCGGAGCAACCTGATCTAGTAGGAGGTGTCCCTGCCCATGGCAGGGGGATTGGAAATAGATGATCTTTAAGGTCCCTTCCAACCCTGACAATTCTATGATTCTATGACTCCATTTTGATTTAAAGTTCAGTGACAAACAGGAGTGCATTTTGCATTGCCAGTTAGTCTAGACTGTAGAAGAAATTTTGGTTCCTGTTTCCAAGGCTACTTTAGACTGAGTATAGAAAGAATCTAAAATACTCAAAAATAAGTTTCCTGTGTGCACCAAGACAGCTAATGCATACAGTAGCATTGTTTATGACAGTGAAATCGTCTTGGCTGCATTCCTTGCTGAAAGTAACTATATCTGCCAGCATATTAAATATCAAAATATAATACATAAAATTAATTGAGAAAAATAACACTCTATAAAACGGATTCATCCATGAAGCTCATTTAAGCTGGATGATTTGGATGCATAGGCATGACTGATCCCACTATCAACATTTTCATAGCTATTTAGAGTGACTGAAGAAACATAAACAAAATGAAAATTGTTTGGGTTTTTTCAGTACTGTTCCCCTTCCTTTATGCCTTTTTTGACAGCTGAAATTGAAAACATGCTGCCCCTCCTCTGCAGCTGATGTGGAACAGGTACTATGTCAAGATCCAGGGCAGTTGTGAGAGGTTGTGCAATTGCTGTGAGGGGAGTGGAAGGGAGCAGCTGTCGCTGCAACATTAGTCTCTTGTCAGGAATTGAGAGAAAACTGCATAAAACAATGACAAAGGTTGCTATTTTGGCCTGTTTCATTTTGAACACTGTAAAAACTCCTCATCCACACAGTTTATGCAATCCCTGCTGTGAACATCTGCTGTGCAGCAATCTTCACTCTACTTCTCAAATTGTAACACAGGCATTCTGGAAGTATTATTCCCATTGAGTTTGCAGGAGTATTTCATTCCTATTGGGATGCTCAATCTATTATATGGAGTTTACGATCAGGTTTTGTGACTATCTTCCCATCTTCAAATGGGAAGGCTAATACTTTTATGGTATCCAAAGATTTAACAAAAAAATCCAAAAGCAGTTCTAGCAGAAATAATGCTAATGTACATCCCTCTCTATTAGGAGCAGAGTTTAAAATCAAGTCTAAATTTTAAGCATTGAAGCATTTTACAAACAGATAGAACTCCTACTTCAGTCTTGTATCTTTTACTTGTTGCCATTTTTCAATGACCAAACAAAAGAAGCTCTCTCCAAAGTACTAGAAAAAGCAGTCAGCCTTTGTAATTTGTGTTTGAACTCGAGATACCTCAAATCCATAACCTAGTGAGGACCAAGACGATTGTCATTATTGTAGCTTGATTATCATTATTAGACTGTGTTAGAAAAATGGAAACACAGGGGTAATTATAATGCTTTAAATTTCCTGAACAAGGAGTAAGTTTCTTCCAGCAACCAAGCATCCTGTAATTTTGTGAACCATCTTGAAAATGGTTCATGTATGACATATAGTCAACAACAATCCTAAGGTAATTTTCATGTCTCTCTCCCTGCAAATATGTTCTAAAATTTAAGACATCACTGTATGAGAAGGAACTGTTACTTAAAACTACTACTATGGCTTTGACCATGTGTGGGTTTTTTAGTCAGACTCACTGCAAGATGAAACAAGATGAAATTGTTTTCAGCTTTTTTATATATATATATGTGAATGCTTCTGGTGCAATGTCAATGGGAAAACTCTTTTTTGTTTGGATTTTCATTTTAATTCTGAAAAAAAAAAAANAGGGAAAAAAAAAAAAAAGAAAACAAAACAACCCAACCAAACCAAACGAAATACAGCAAGTTGGAAGGATGTGAATTGTACAGTTTACTATGTAAGTGTCAGAATTAATATGGTTTTAAATATCATAAAATATGTACACATAACAGTGCTTAAGGTAATACATCTTTAATATAGCTTTCTTCCTTGGCATACTTCTGCTGTCTGTATACAGTCAGATATCCAAAAACACTTACCTGTTAACATCCACTCCCGAAACATCTGACTTGCATTTAGTTGTCTAAAGGTGTTTCAAGCTTTTTCCTTTTAGTTCACATACATGTTAGTCTTATTCCACTCCTTTCAGTTCACTCTTTTGTATGAATTTTGAAGGAAATAACATTTTTATATGTCATCCCATAAGTACTGAGAAAAAAACCCATGGAAAATAGGGAAGAAAACAGCTACTTTACACTGCAACTGAGGTATACTGATTTTTTTTTCTGTTCACATCTATATTACAGAGATCTACTTAGGATATATGGGATACTGACAATGAATGTTGAGTTAGAGGAGATACTTACATTGTAATTATGTGTAAGTATAAGTAAGGGTCATGTGTGAGTGAGTGACACAGAGTCCTATCTTACCCTCAGTTTCATCAAGTTACAGGCCAGTCAGTCTGACCTCGGTGCCTGGGAAAGTCATGGTCAGATCATCCTCAGTGCCATGACACGACACATGCTGGAGAACAGGGTGATCAGGCCCAGTCAGCATGGGTTCATGAAAGGCAGGTCATGCCTGTCAAACCTGATCTCCTTCTATGATAAGGTGACCCTTATGCTCATGGTGACCAGGCTGCACATGGCCTGGACAGGTGTACTCTTCGCTGGGTAAAGAACTGGCTGGATGGCCGTGCCCAGAGAGTGGTGGTAAATGGAGTTAAATCCAGTTGGTGTCCAGTCACAAGTGGTGTCCCCCAGGTCTCGGTGCTGGGGCCGGTTCTGTTTAATATCTTTATCAGTGATCTGGACGAGGGGGTCGAATGCACCCTCAGCAAGTTTGCAGATGACACTAAACTAGGCGGGAATGTTGATCTGCTGGAGCGTAGGTTGGCTCTGCAGAGGGATCTGGACAGGCTGGATCGATGGGCTGAGGCCAATGGCATGAGGTTCAACAAGGCCAAGTGCCGGGTCCTGCACTTGGGTCACAACAACCCCAAGCAGCGCTACAGGCTCGGGGCGGAGTGGCT
>VXBO01001122.1:14143-26785 GCA_013400135.1 Rhinoptilus africanus
GAAAAGGGTAGATGAGGTGCTTAGGGACATGGTTTAGAAGGGATTTTTGTCAGGGTAGGTTAATGGTTGGACTTGATGATCTTAAAGGTCCCTTCCAACCTCACCGATTCTATGATTCTATGATTCTATAAGTTAGAGACCAGTAACTCTTCCCTTAATATATTTATCTGGGGGTTCCCTACGTGCAGTTTTGGTAAGTTTGCAAATGCATGTGTGTACTTTCCACTGATTGGGAGGGAAGACCGAGAATTTGGAAGATATCTCTTTAAATTATATGGAAAAAAAAGTCTTTTTGATTTAAAATATTCTATCTGTGATTCAAGTGTGTAGAACAGCCCTCATGGTTTAAGTCCAGTAGGCAGCTCAGCCTCACACCGCGGCTTGCTCACTCCCCCACCAGTGGGATGAGGGAGAGAATGTGAAGGGTAAAAGTGAGAAAACTCATGAGTTGAGATAAAGACAGTTTAATAGGGAAAATAAAAGCTACGTGATCAAGAAAAGCAAAATAAGGAATTAATTCATTACTTCTCATTGGCAGGCTGTTGTTCAGCCATGTCCAGGAAAGCAGGGCTATGTCACTCGTAACAGTTACTTGGAAAGACATACTCCATCACTCCGAATATCTCCCCCTTCCTCCTTCTTCTCCCGTCAGCTTTTGTTGCTGAGTATGACGTCATATGGTATGGGATATCCCTTTGGTATGTTCAGGTAGGTTGTCCCAGCTATATCCCCTTCCAGCTTCCTGTGCACTCCCAACATGCTCACTGGTGGCGCAACATGGGAAGCATAAAAGACATTGATGCTGTGTAAGCACTGCTCAGCAATAGCTAAAACATCCCTGTATTATCAACACTGTTTTCAGCACAAATCAAAACTAGAGCACCATACAAGGTACTATGAAGAATATTACCTCTATACCTGCCAAAACCAGTACAAGTGATGAGTTCAAGTAAAATATCATCTTCATTCCATTATAGCTTTTATAAACAAAATCAGTAATTGTAAAATTACACTCTTAAAGAAAATTTTACTTACCATGCTCGTACTAAAATTTTTATTTTGCCTATGCTCTCTTAATAAAAAAAGAAATCTAAAAGGTGAGAAACATTTGAACTTCTGCTGAGTTTGACAAAATGAAACTTCACTGATCCACATCTACTATCCATTCATCCAGTACAATCCATAATAACAATTAAAATCTTTATTATTGTACAAAGACTGCCTCTTCATGAGTATATTGCCAAAATTTAATTTATTCTTGGGAAAATAACCCCCCCAAAAAATCAAACAAAAAAAAAAAAAACAACACAAACCATACCCCTGAAATTCAGGAGCTGATATATAAAAGTGTTCCTCTGTTACAAACACAATGAAGGGAAAAACAATAAAGAGAACATTTCTATGAAGAAGACATCAGAAAGGTGTCGCATCTTGAAAAAATGAAGGCTGAAAATGCTTGTATATAAATAAATCCAGGGAGTAAGCACACAGACAAGAGCTACTGCAGTTAGATGACAGTTTTTGCACAAGAGAAAGTAATATTAACTGTCTGCAAGCAACATTAATCTGGAAAGTTTAAGAAAGTTTCTGAGAGACCATCTGCAATGGCTTTCCAGATTGGAGGCTCTTCAGAAGGAAAGTTTGCACAGTAGATCATATTACATGCTAGTACTTAAATATTTTACTAGGGAAAAAAAACAACAAAACCAAACCAAACACCCCACCCCTCCCCCGCACCCTCCCAAAACCCAGAAGGTCTATTATTATTAGTTTGCTTGCTTTTCTTTTTATGAGGCAGAAATTACTATTGAAGAAATACAAATTACAGAAAGTCCCAGATAACAATTTTTTATCTCTTTTTCTTTTTTTTTCCATTGGTGTAGAAAAGGAATATTTGTGAAGTTTTTAGATGGATTTTGGTCTTGGAATGTAGGTAATTGCAAGCATATACTTTATGTTACTGTTTTGAGGATAATATTTATTCAGGATATGCCATTAATAAGCTTCTAAATGAAACAATGCAGAACGCCCTTAGTGTAAATGATAATCCGTGGCTTTTATAATCATGTAGGAATAACCATTAAGTAGGATTTTTAAAGTCAGCTGTGGCATCAGTCCTTAAATTCAAAATAGATATTATTGATATTAGATGAGAAATCTCTTTCATGTTTTATTTATGACATTTATATTTTAACCGATGCATCACTCTTTGAAAAATTCCATTTCATTTGTTCAACATCAGTTATAACCAAACTTTATAGTCAGACTTTGGGAATATGTAAAGTGTGTGTGTATATGAAGGAAATTTTTAAAATTCGTTTTTTATTTTGTTTTCTATTGTTAGTTAAAATTCTGTGTAAAAAACTATGGAGTCTAGATATGTCTGAAAACAAACAAGCAAAAAAAAATTGTTGTAATACCCTGATATTATTTCTTCTCCTGTCAGCTTTCTATTTATTTTTGTCTCCAATTTTTGTGGGTTTTATTTAATAATAAATATCTTACATGTAAAGACTGACTTGTGGAGCTGGAATTGAGGAAGAAGATGGGACTTGTCTAATATATCATCTCTTCAGAAACTATAAACTATTAAAAAGCCTAAAATTCAAGGTCCACAAATAAGATGTTTGTCAACTGTTCTGTATGTATTTGCTTAGTCTTTGATGTGATTTATTTTTAAGACTGAAATTATTTATCAAAAAGGAATAGTAACTCAGCAGAAGCTATTTCAGTACTTTGTGACATGTATATATATATTTATCTAAAATAACTTGAATTAATCTAGTTGGATCACATGACAGTATACCAGAATGTATCATTAAGAAAGGTGAAAGTCTGCTTCAGAAACAGTGATATATCAGTAATGAATGCATACTTTTTCGTCGGTAGTTCTGCAGTTAATTATTGATACACTTTTGTTCATCTTCATTCTGTGGCTAAAGACTGATAAGATTCTACAAAGAATTACCAAAAACAGCGGAGAAGACATTACTTTTGTGAACATAAAGGGCTGTTCAAACCTGGGCTCAGAGATAAGGAGGCAAAGGCAGCTACTCAGATGGATGAGTCTTTAAAATAAACAAAGATGTATTTGTTCAAGAACAAATCCTCTGTCTGCATTTCTAATGGCTAATGTAAACCTTTGAGTGGATTTCAAAGCATTACGCAAAAGCATAAGAGACTGTAGGTGGCACTTGATTTGAGTTCATTACAACTGAAAGCCATTCACTGGAGTTTAGAAAAGAAAGTGCACTCTCAATTTATTAGTCTGATGATTCCTGAAATCTTCTCATATCAAAGGACATGTTAATCTAGGGTCAATAAAACATTGCCTTTGTGCCTGTATTTCTGTTTCCTACTTTCTCTTTTTTCTCTTCCTCCCTCTCTGTATTCCTTCTCTTTCCACAGTAGTCCTTTCCTCTCACTTCTGTAATGTTGTCACTGAGACTTTCAAAAGGTCTTGTTTTCTTCTAGGTTAGGCTGTTTGTTTCAGCAGCACCATTTGACAGCATATGTCTGAATTATTCACAACTGTACAGACATCTATTGGAGGTGTCCCGTTGAGCAATACAATACCTGTAGTCTTGATTCTGAAAAGCAGAAATAATGAGGGAATTCCAGAGAGTGTTTCTGAGCTTTAATGACCTAGAACATTTTTGTCAGACCTCTGCAGGCCTTACTGGCCCTTCCCAGCTTCCTCTAGGGCCTTCCACCACCTTGCCCATGGCCCAGGACCCATTTCAGCTCAGTCTTGAGCCCTCAGTCCCTGCCCCAGTGGCACTACAGCAGTACCAGTCTCCATGTCATCACAACCCTGCCCTACTTGGATATGGGCCTCACTGGGGCCAGGTTCACACCACATTGTACTGAACTTGTTATTTTTATGCATTACAAAATAGTAGCAATTCTTTTCAGGATGTGCTTCCTGCTTTGTCTAATAACACCTCCAGTACATCAATTGTTCAGGGCTATCAGACAGTCAAGGGATACAGAAACATAGAATATCTTTCTTAACTCAAGAATGTAACACCTTCATTTCATAGAGATATTTTTATAAACTTTGTTTCTTTCCAAAAACTTTTGAATGGCAATCTTGCTTTGCAAGTATTATAATTAACCATATAGTAAACTATATATCTTAGGGGAAAAAAAACAACAAACCACGCTAAAGATATGTCCCAGTTTCATTCTACACATTACTTCCTCCTTTTCCAAATTTTCCCAATAGTTGTCTTCTGTTTCTAAGTACGTGTCTATTTCTTTTATTTAGTACAAACTTTTTAAAATAGGACATCTTTCTGAGATCCTAAGCATCTGAATATTAAAGAAATTATACTAAGGGTATTACCTTAACTGACCATTGGTTTCATCTTTAAGGTATAATTAATTTGACCAAATCCTCACATATAAATTAGAACACAGGAATAACCCTTAAACAGATCAGAGAAATGTCTTTTTATTAGCTACAAAGAGAACAGTGATAAACAACCTCCAATTACATATGAAGAATATTACCTTGAATGCCTATAGATTATATTAAATAAAATAGAGTTCTGGATGTATTGAAAGCATCTCATAAGTAGGCTTTTTAATTCTGGTGTAACATCCACTGACTGCTGTGAATAAGCATGCTCCTTTTAACAGTTTAAAGCACAGTTTGAAGTTCTGCCCTCAGAGTGTCCTGTTAACACTTAACCCTGTGTGAATTACAAAGATATTGGTAATCAGTTTTCCCTGTGGTTCTTTGTACCCAAAAACCTAGTGTAACTGGTTTGAAACAAATCTATCTTTAGAAAATGACAGTTGCTTGCATTGCACTTAAAAATTATGAGTAGGATATGTCAATCCTTAGCATTGCAGTTTCTGTGTGTCCATTTACGCAATCCTCTGTTTCTGTCTGTCACGGCTAACACAATAATTTACTACTAGTAATAAAGTATAATGAAGTTGTCAGTAGAATGTTGCTATTTATTATGGTAGGTTGCAAGCCTAATTATTTAATGTTTTTTATGTCTAAACTAAAGCTGTAAAAAAATGTTCTATAAGACTTGGGGTTCAATGTTTGGGGTTTTTTTTTAGGTGTTTGAGTGTGCATTTAAAATACTTTCAGCTAATTCCATGAAAAAAACCCAAAACATATGAGTCTACTCTCTCCTACTTGAGTGCTTAAGTACAAATCTGAAAATCTAAAAAAAAAAACCAACAAAACACACTTCAGTATTTGCATTGTCTAGGAGCATGTGAAATCTATAGATGCCTTATTAAAGCTCTAATTTGGTCTAGGAGCACTATGGGGATGAAGGACATTTCTCCTCTTTCATTCTTCTTTTCTGGGTACTCACCTCTAGTCAAGTAACCACTGTATGTATTTTGTCATGTACAAACTGTTCCCTGATACACTATATTTAAAGCCAGGATCAGATTTATAAGATTTCTGTTTTAAATGTTTTTTTAAATACTAACCATAGTTCACAGGAGTTCACGGGTGTAACTACAAGAGAAAGTGGAGGACTCACTTTACAAACTGTTTGGTGTCTTCTGAAAATGAACAAAAGTATCAGGAAAACTAGGCAAGACAGAAACAGTCTTTTGAACAAATGATTCAGAAATTGATGTGGGGTTTACTTCAAGAATTAGGAAGATACATTGAGTTGTCTCCTTTTAGTTTTGAACCATGGTGACCAGCCCCTAAAAATGATGTCTTTGGTATTCTATGGCACGTAAAATGGCACTGAATGCCTAATAACTAAATCTTACCTATGAAGATGTTATGGGGGACAGTATCAAGACTTGCTGAAGTCAAGGTAGACAACCTCCACTGCTCTCCCCTTATCTGCCCAGCCAGTCATGTCATCATAGAAGGCTATCAGATTGGCCAAGCATGATTTACCCTCGGTGAATCCATGTTGACCACTCCTAGTAACCTTCTTTTCCTCCACATGCTCAGAGATGACATCCAATATGAGCTGATCCATCACCTTTCCAGGGATGGAGGTGTGGTTGTCCAGCCTGTAGTTTCCTCAGTCCTCTTTGCCCTTTTTGAAGACTAGAATGACATTGGCTTTCCTCCAGTCCTCAGGTACCTCTCCTGTTCCCCATGACCTTTCAAAGATTATGAAGAGTGGCTTCACAATTACATCCACCAGCTTCCTCAGCACTCATGAATGCATCCTATCAGGGCCCATGGATTTGTGGGTGTCAGTTTTGCCTAAATAATCTCTAACCCAATCCTCCTTGATCAAGGGAGAGTGTTCCTTATTCCAGGCTATCTCTCTTACCTCCAAGGTCTGGGATTTGTTGGGGTTGGCCTTAGCAGTAAAAACTTGAGCAAAACCAGCATTCATTAACTCGACCTTCTCTGCATCTTCTGACACCAGGGCACCTACCTCACTCAGTAGTGGGCCCACATTTTCACTGGTCTTCTTTTTACTAGGGATGTACTTGAAGAAGCCCTTCTTATTGTCCTTGACATCCTTTGCCAGATTTAATTCCAAGTGGGCCCTAGCCTTCCTTTTGTCCTTGCATACTCTGAAAACGTTCCTATACTTCTCCCAAGTGGTCAGTACCTTTTTCCACATTCTGTTAACTTCCTTCTTCCATTTGAGTTTTTTCAGACATGCAGAATTCCTGCCTCCTTTGCCTGATTTCTTGCTCTTAGGGATGCACCGATCTTGAGCATGGACGAAGTGATGCTGAAATATTAATAATCTCTCTTGCATCCCTCTTCCTTCTAGAGCCTTAGCCCATGGGATTCCTCCAAGTAGGTCTTTGAAGAGTCTAAAGTTAGATCTCCTGAAGTCTAGGGCAGTAATTCTACTTTTTGCCCATTGGATATTAATACAATACATTAAATGTTCTTGCTCCTCTGTTTTTGAATGGTTTTGATTTATTTGACTTGCTTGTCTATGTCTGAACAAATAAGAGTGTACAGAAAATAAAACCAGATAATGCGTTTTATCCTTCCTTTACTACCAAGTTGTATAGGTAGGATACTATACCCAAGAAATACATGTTTTCTTCCCGAGTGACTGTATCTTGAAAAATCTCTGAGACTGCACTACGATGAGAAATGCAAGTATAAAATTCAGACAGGAAAATATTTGACCTAAATCTTGCCTTACTTAATTGACACTGGGGCATTTTCAAGAATAGAAGCTCAGTAGTAACTTTCCATCTGTAAATAAGTAGCTGACTGATTTTCACAAGTAGTAAGCATCTTGACTGCTTACCTGTTTTTTCCTACTAAAAGCATGCATAAATCATTTTGCTGACAAGTCATTGTATGCTTATGCCAGAGATAACACAGTCCCTCTTTAGGAAAACACCTTAGAAATTTGCAGCCACCTTAGCCTCAGGCATGGGTAGACGATTTGCCAGGCCTGGGTCTTCCCTGCTGCTTCCCTGCAGGGTGATCTCAGGGCATCCCCCAGCTGTGGGACTTGTGAGTATACAGAATGAAAGAATATTAATCTCAACATTGATGTTCGTTTCTGAATATAAATCCATTCCTGATATTGCATACAATTGGTAAGAATGGAGAATAAAAGCCACAGTAATTTAGCCACTACAGAAAGTAAAATGCCAAGAATTTCAGATTGCTTATTTTAAACTACAGAATGCCAAGATGTAAAGAAAAAGTTAATATTGGGGTTTTTTTTTCTGAATGAATGATAAGGTGAATTCTCAAACTGTATGTGAGTAGCTACCAAGTGAGAACTTGAGTTACTTACCTTAGGAAGCTGAAGATAGTTCATATGGAGATGCTATCGAATCTGGAAAAGTATGAAAATGTATAAAAAGGAAGCAAGCTGAATGAGGAGGAAGGCACTTGGTAGCATCATCCATACGGATATGTAAATGAAGTGGATGTCACATGGAGGTGCTGAAGAAGCGGAAAGGAAAATCTGTAGGTAACATTAACAAGAAGGAGGAAGAAACATAAGGGAAAGCATCCAAAGAATCACTGAAAAAATACAAAAGACAAGGAAATGTCAGTTACAAAATCCTCCAGAGGAGAAGAAAAAGCAGCAGTAAATTTAATCGCACAGAAATTTTGATTGGGCAAGAAGGATGTCATAGATAGACTAAGGGTCAATTTCAGTGAAATGAAAACCTGCTTATGTGGGAGACAGTCCGGTGCTACAGGCTGTCTTCTATGCTGCTCAACACAGTGCAGTCTGGGAAGGTAACAAGGAGATGTGAGCAATTATAGAAAATAATTCAAATGCTTTAATAAACAGTAATAATTTTGCAGTGATTGCATCTGGTCTATTTTTATTGTCTACTGGAAAGCAGGAAAGAAACATTTTTTACGTAATGTGCATACTTTATCAAAATGGAGAAGACATATCTAAGAAAATGAAACAAAAAAGATGTTAAGTGTAGCAGAAAAAATGCAGTTGCAAAAACATTTTCCTTAATTAAGCAGCAAGTTCATTACAATGGCAGCTTTAGAAATATTTTGAAAATTTTTGAACTAAATTTTACGTGAACAATTTTCTAATTAAATGTATTTTATCATGCACTTCAAAAGTATGATTTCATAATTTCATAGTGTCCAAAATAAAAACTTCTCAACTGTCTTGATTTGTGTCAGACACAGTAGATCAGTAGCTTGTCATTTGTTACTGTATGGTACTGATAACAGCTATGTTGCCCCCATAGTTTGGAACATTCCACCTTTTTGATTCATTATTTAGCAAAATACTATTTTCCAATTTCAAATGAAAATTCTGATGGTGAATTTCTGTGTTCATCCATATTTCATGTTATTTCAGTGTGGTAAAAATATCCTTTTAATGATATCATAATTTGTAGCAAATTCCATTCAAATAAGGGGTATGCAGTGTAAAACCTCAGATTCACCAGAAGAAAATATTAGTAAAAAATAGCTGTGTGTTTTGCTAATGAATTATACATCTTAGTAGACTTTCATTTTGTTCTTTTGTATATTTATTTTTACATATATGTGCATCTAAGTATGCAATATGCTTACTGTGGAATAAATTTATGATTAATATTTTTACACGACTTTTAATATTAATTTGTTCCTGACAGATATACTTAGAACTCTTTGAAGCACTAGTAGCTCCATCAATGGACATAGTTGGTGAATATCTGAAAATTAAATTGGTTTTGTTTGTAGAAAGATACACTGAATTGCCTTAAAGAATTATTGCTGATAATTTTAAGGTACTAGAGTTCTGACATAGGAGAAAGGGTTGAGAGCACTGTGATTTTTCTGGATGTAGAACAGAAGGCTTGGGGGGACTTAACAGTGTGTGTAAATACCTGACGGGGGAAAGTTAAGAAGACAGAACCAGTCTCTTCTCATTGGTATCCAGTGAATAGAAAGGAGGCAAAGGACACAAACTAAAATACAAGAAATTCTGTTTAAATATTTTTTTAAAAAGCTTTTGTATTTTGAGGGTGTGGAACACTGGAACAGCTTTTCCACAGTGAATGTGGAGCCTCCATCCTTGGAAATATTCACAGCCTGACTGGACATGGTACTTGGCACCCTGCTGTGTCTGACCCTGCTTTGAGTTGGGCGGTTGGACAAGCCAATTTTCAGACATCCTTTCTGGTCTCAAATATTCTGTGATACTGTGTTTTGGGTTTGTTGGTTTTGTTGGGTTGTTGGGTTTTTGTTTTGGGGTTTTTTTGGCTTTTTAAAGTGTTATACACAAAATGGTTTAACTTAGAACAAAATATTTATTTTTGACCTGCATTTCTGTCCATATAAAAATACAGGAAATAGGGATCTAATCTAAATAAAATCTACCAATTTAAACAAGAGGATGTCCACTAACATAAATGGCGGGGACGTTGTACTAGATGATCTCCAGAGGTCCCTTCCAACCCTATGATTCTATCATTCTATAAAAGAGTTCTTAATTAAGCTTTCACTAAATATTATGAAACCATCCTACATAGAGAACAGAATTGCAACAAATGATTATTAAGTAAAATAATCTAGAAATAAATAAACAATCCCTCCCTCCCACTGTATTGGAGCTTCATAAATCTTTGATTTTTGTAATTGTTTTCACAAAAAAAATAAAGAAAAAAAGAAAAAAAAAAAGACTTGGGTAACAGCTGAGCTTGTATTGTTAAAAGGAAATGTGAATTTTTACTGGATTTATTCTATTGTGGTATGGAGACATTGATTTGTCATCACTGCTTGTATAACAGTTTTGTTCACACTTATTGTGATGAGATTGAACTATTTTTAATTAATGACTGTTTTGCTAAATAATAAAGTATTTCAACTGAACAAAAAATTAAAGCAGAGAGCAGTGTAGTTTGCTCAAATAAAAAAATGCTGCTCATTAGAAGAAAACAGAGCTTGAGTGAATTCAGCCCCCCAATATGCTTGTTTTGAATAAGACTAAGTAATCTAAGAATTTTTTTATGTAAGCAATTCCTTTGAAATAAATTAAGCAAGCAGAGATTTCCAGCCTGTCCTTAGGAGTGTTCCCCTTAGAGAAGTAATTGCAGAACCACCCTATCGTGATGTGCCTCTGCAGAACAGATGATTTACCATAGCTAATAACCAAATGGAGAGAAATTGACACAAAACTCTTTTCTCATTTCACTTTTTTTCGAACTGGTCTGAAAGGCTTGGTGAAATATGAGAGACCATGTGGCACAGATATAATGCTTCACTCATGGCTTAACTATTCCACAGAGCGATTTATTACAGCTACCAAGAGGTTTATATCACATAGCTTTGGATGACTATAAATAAATGTTAGATTTTGAATCTTTCACTTTAGGCTCTTTTTCTAGGCACGCCATAGCATACTAGACTTCTTATCCACAGATGTATCAACCCTGGTTACCAAAGCTGTGAAGCTAGCAATAATATTTCCTTATAAGTCGATATTTCATCTCTGTTTTTACACCACATTATATTTACTGTTGAACAAGTTTATGCAAACACGCCTAAGATATGGAAGGTCTGTGCTGTTTCAGGTTGGTCAAGCAGGAAATATAACCCACTCTGACGAATGGGAATTTTGTACTCCCGCTGATACTGCAACTTGTCTTCCCTCTGTAGCTGTTGCAGCGTTTGAATGTTTAATCTCAATCTATAGTGCTAAAACTAATATTCACAGTTATTGAAAAGAAGACCTATGACTAAAGTGAAATAAAATAAATTCAAAAGATCTGCTGACTTTAACAGATTAGCATAAAAAAATCCCAGCCTCCTAATCTGCATAAATAAGCATGTAGACAACACATTTCTGACACACATTTATATAAAGAATTATTTATTTATGTGAAAAATCTGTGAAATAGTTCCTCAATCTGTAGGTAGCTAGCTACTCTCTTATTTCCTTTTTAGTTCTAGTTACTAATTCCATTAAAAGATAGATAAAATTACTTTAGATTTTTATTTTTAATATTAATCTTGGGTTTTCCATGTAAAGCATCGTACTGTTTCTGTCATATGTAATCAGATCACCAGTGACAGTAGTTATTCATGAGGCAATATTTGTAATTAAATATAGTCTTCTGCATTTAAAAAGTTCAGATTTGAGGTACAGCATCTTTATATTGAGATGCCTGAGTAGCAGTCTATAAAAAATTAAGTTTGGGATGATCTTCTTAAGAGGATAAAAAGAGACTGTGCCTGAATTGAATCTTTGACTATATGCAGTCACTTAAAGAGAGAATTTATGGCATAGTTGTTATAAAACATTAACATTCTGATTTAGTAGACTTTCTAATCCATTTTGCAATGAAAGAAATTACTATATGCAGTACTGAGCAAAAGATAATAAAAGCCTGAATTTAAACACAGAGGTATTGGGGATGAAATGAATTTTTTTTTTTGACCCCTCCTCAAACCCAAACCAACCAAGAAACCCCAAATCAACCAAAAATATTGGAACCTAAATAGTCCAATTAGACTATGTAAGTATCTTTGTTAATACTACTTTGTAGTAATGAGGTGAGCAAATTACCAGGCTGTGGTTTTTTGTTTGTTTTTTATGAATAAAAAGTGAAAAGGCTACCTGTATGGTAAATATTACTGAGATAGAAAGGAGAAAACATGCTGAGATTTTAAACTGCTAGATAATCTCTTTTTGGAGAATGAAATTGAATAACTATGAGGACATTAGGTAAAGAGTTTATAGCCTTAAAGCATCTAGAAAAATACTTTCACTTTATTTCTAACTTTTCCTCTACTTTTTTTTCAACTCCAATTCTTCTGATATGTGTCTCATCAACATCCTGCTTGTATCTCTCCGTATTGTGTATCTCTGTGTATAAATCTCTCTGTATTTGGCATGAGACAGCTCATAATAATTTTGAAGACCAGTGTCATTAATGTTATGGAAGTGAACATCCATGAGATTAATGTTTAAGTTGCATCTAAAAGAAATTTTTGCGTGTAGTAATATGGAATGTACCAGAGGTGGTTGAAACTAAGTTGCACATAAAACTTTCTCTCTCTGACTAGCAGATTTTACAGACAAAATAAATACATCAGATTTAATCTTGTTTGCTTCAAGACAAGTAAACCAAGGGGACTAAAAAGAGGAACTGTGAAACTACAGGAAAGTTACTAGGCAAATTTCTCAATTATTTTTCTGTAGATTGATTTAATGTGATATTTCTATTAATAGCATT
>VXBO01001122.1:64212-77555 GCA_013400135.1 Rhinoptilus africanus
AAGGTTTCAAAAGGTGTGCATAGTTGAAGAGAGCCTATCTGTCTGAAGAAATACCCGAAGATGTCAGGGGAGACAAATGATGAACAGTGACACAAAAAAATATAACGAGTAGCCTTATAGAGCTAGGAAGAAGTTTCAGTAAAAAGCATCTGCTTATTGCCTGATAAAATCCTGGGAGGTTTTTGAGACCTTGTAAAGTTAGCTCTTCTGCAGGACCACTAGGGGTATAGTGGGTATTTTGCTAAACAGTATTTCTGATTCTTTTTGTCTCCAGGATGGTGTTGTGTCTTGGAAATACTCATTATCATTTCAAAAAAGTATCTACACTCTTGGTCTAGTATAACACCTCTGAGGCTCTCAGAGTGGGAGAAAGGGGTCTGAGAAATACAACTGGGCACTCATAATCATGAACCTAGTGCTTTATTCCTGGGTTTGCCCCTCATTCCCTCTCAACTGCACAGTGTCTTCCTCCCCTTTGTTTCTCCTTGCTCTTTCACATTATGGAAATCACTCACACATGTAAAGCAATCTTTCAAAGCTTAGCTAAATGTTGTTAATTCATCAGATAACAGCCATTCTAAAGTGCAAATATTAACAATGATTTTAAAAAGCAGAGTAATTCAGTACTGACTGTATATTTCAAATGATGTTTCTTCTGGAAGAATGCAATAACTCTAAAAATAGAAATGTAATGACCAAACACTCCATCTTGCCAAGAAAGTTTGGCTAGCTGTTTGATACTTGATTGTAATGTCTAGCAGCAGAGGAAAAGCACTGGTAGTTTTAAAGATACAAGTGGATTCAGGGGTACCAAATTATTTAAAATCAGCAGTGTATTCAGAGCTGCTGAAATCTGAAATTAGCACTTTTTCTGACTTCAAGTAGGCCTGCTCCTGGGGGTGTTTTGATAAGTGTTGCACCATTAACACCTCACATAATAAATATAGGCCTGCACATGAATGATCGTAAGCATATATTTATTTTACTAATGATAATTCTGTAATAACTTGGTTTTTTTATATATATACACACATATACGTGTGTATATATATATATTTACACACACACACCTTACCAGTGGTCATTTTCTAGTAACCTGTTTTATATACATACACACATACATACATACATACATACATATATGTACACACATTTGCTTTACTAACAGTAGAATGTAATAAAGAAGTTCACAGCAACACAACTTCCAAGTCCTTGTGTATTATGGAATCCTGCAAATCCCACTGTCACAACCTTTGCACACCCACAGGTCAGGTACCCCTCATGGGTCGTGACTGTGACAAATACAGTCCTCTCACCCTGTAGCACGTGCTACAAATTTGCTAAGAGTGCACTCCATTCTACTACCCAGGATATGAAGAAAAATGTCAAACAGCGTTGGCCCCAGTATCAGCCCTTAAGGATGGTTAATAACTGGCCATCTGTAGGATTCTGTACCACTAACCATAATGCTATGAGCCCAGCAGTTCAGCCAATTCCACAGATAGTTAGTAGTCCTTCTGTCCATGCCATATCCCTCCAGTGTGGCTCCAGGGATTATGCAAGGAGGAATATTCATCTCAAAAGCCTGGCTAGAATCAAAGTAGACAACATTCACTTTTCTTTCATTCTCCACTGAACCAGTCTTTTCATCATAGAAGGCAATCAGCTTGATCTGGCACAATTTGTCTTTGGTAAATCTATTTTGGTTTCTCTCAAACACTTTTTTTTCCTTGAAGTGTCTGGACATACTTTCCAGAATAATTTGCTAATTTAAGATAAACTGATCAAACTGTAGTTTTACCAATTATCCTTCTTCCTCTTCTTGAGAATGACCATGGCCTTAAATGAAATGGATAATAGGACATTTCATTAGGAATTTTAATTTCATATTAAATTAACTGGATCACAGTCTTATTTATCAAAGTAGTGTACAATAACTCCCAGAAGCTGAAGTCAGGGCAGTAGGAATAAGAGCAATAGGTTGTGCATTCAAGGGGGTAAAAGGAACACCACATAATGTGATACTACTAAATGTAGTTTATGAAGTGGACCAAGCAAGAGAGAAGCTGTGTCAGGGAAAGTTTTACAAACACATACACATACACAGCTATAGTTAGCTGAGACCTGTTCCAGTCACCACACCAGTGACTTGAAACAGCCCAGACTGAGACAACATGGACTCCTGTCACTCTTTGTGTAAGGTTTTGGGCAGGGCTCAACTCTGACACCTCAAGTCCCCTGCTTCTATGCATGTTGTACAGTGGCTTGACAGTGTTGCCCAGGTCTCTATGATTGGGTAGATTTTATAGTCAGATATCAGCACAGAATGTCAACCAATGACACCCTGCTATGCCTCTCCAGCAAGTGTAGATATTGTTCACTGATGCCAAGGCTTATCACTCAGATTTTGTCTGCATTGTCATGTTTGGCCATAGCCCTCTGCACCTGTTTGGGTTGCAGTTGGTTCTTGGCCAAAATGGCCATGGTAGGCCCATATAAGACGCCCAAAGAACGCCACCCTGCCTTCAAGGTCTGGTGCTTGGGATTCTCATCCTTTTTTTAAATGGATAAACTCCTGAACATTTATTGCCAGGAGAATATTATTTTTTCTGTGCGGGAAATTAGCTATGTAACTTCACTACGGAAATGAAGAATGTTATCAGATCCATCCCTTTAATATATACCTTACCTTGGCAGTAAACTATCAAACTAGATAGGGACAGTATTTTCCATTAGTGGTTACTCTGCTAAAATTGTTAATGCAAACTTATCTCTGGGTGATTTCGGTAGAAAAAACCCTTAATTCCCACATAACCTTCTATAAGCACATAAAGATGTTTTTCTATGAAGTTCTGTTATAAAACCATTTTCATTTTATTACAATAGACTCCCAATTTTCATGGCATATTTTATTCAGTACTAAACCTCTGAGTCTAAGTTCTTAGAGCTGAAGAGGAGTATATAAGCAGAAAATTTCCTTCTTTCAATAAATTGTTGCAGTATAGTAAGTTTAGAGATTTTGAGTATTCTGAAAATCGGAATTTTTAAGCTGCAGCTTTTAATACCAATGTAGATAGTGTTATTAATATTACACTGTTAAGTTTTCAGGTGATCAAAGTCACTGCTAATCACTTAGAAAAACTGTAAGGAATACATGGAGTATAAAAGTAGCTTGGCATTTCTAAATCTCTTTTATCTCCCCTGTAACATTTCTTTTTTTCATTCAGAGGATACTTTTGCCACAAAATTGTTACTTATACTCCACAAATTTTATTCACAGATGGAATGGTCCTACATTATGATCAAATGAAGAGGTTTCCAAAAGATCATAATAGGGTTAACAATGAACACTGGAAAATGTGCTTCTGTCACAAATGACTTGGAATACTGGGTACGTTTTCATGACATTCCTGGCAATTTAAGAATGTACAAATGACTGCCCTTCATCTAGGTCAACCAACTATCTATTTTGAAGAGCAACTGTCAGTACAAACCAAGTGAAGGAAAAGAAAATGGGGCACATAATATTTTCCTAAATTATAATCTTAGTTCTCCTAAATTCCTGTAGTCATAGACTTTTTTTTTTTTAATCTCATTATTGTAAATTTGTGTTCAATAACCCCATATGATCTTTTCCATTAATTAGTTCAATCACACTGAAACTACCTAAACTTTCAGTTTCTGCGGTTTTTACTCTTCACTGAAAGATATTCATTTGGAGACAGGCATCTTTGTGCATTGGAAATAAAGTGGGGATCTACAGAGTCTTTAGAAACATATATTTTTCTTTCTCTTACAGCCACTAAATAGAGCATTTGACATGCACCTGGATGTCACCCTGCTCTTTTTTCTTGGACTATATAGTATGAATTAAAAACATTGAAAGAAGGAACAAAACAAGGAAATGAGGGGATGGAGGGAGGGAGAGAGAGAGAGAATATAGAATGAGGAGAAATCTGAAACAGATGATGAAAAAAGGAGAAGACATGAAGTATGAATTCATAAAGGAGAAGAAAATAAATAATAATACCAAGAAAGGTTTATTAAAGTTAATCACGAAAGAAATAATATTGTGTTAAGGAGGAAAATTCTGACAATTAACATATATTGCTTGATCTGTAGTTCCAGTCTTTTTGCTAAATTAAGCTAACAAAAACCTGTATTAGGTACACAAGAAAGAAATTAATGCTGAGATTATAGAAAATATGGAAAGTTGGAGGTTTTTTTTATATTTTTAATTTAAATTATTACATGTAATAATTTACATGTATAAATTGCGGGCACTATTCAGGATGCTGCCTTGTATTATCACAGATAAAGGTTAATCTATATTGTACTTCTTTACAATGTAATAGCGATGAGTAAAGGTGTAATAACTTTTTGTAAAACTTACTGAGATATTAACTGTATATGAACACAGCTATTAGGGACAGCCCACAGGTGTAGCATTTTGCACAGCGTTTTACAGAGTGGCACACAAAAGGGGGCGAGTAACTCTGCTGAGGGCAGTGCACATGTTCAGCAATGATGGTGATGCACTGCAAGAAGTAGTCCCCAGCAGGTGCTGAAGCAACTATTCTTGTAACTTCAGAGCCTCAGTCCAGACCCAATGAGGATCCAGCTGTCCATATTCTGGGCTGACAGGACACCTGGAACCACCTGCTAAGGCTGGAAGAGCAAGAGGTAGATTCCTTACCTGCAAGAGGTGGGCAGGGCTGGAGCGTCTGTGTCACCAAGCAAGAAAAAGAGTTGCAGGAGGAGGTCAGCAGTTTGTGCAGCAGCAGAGATTACCAGAAAGAAATAACTAGACCTTCTCCAAGACACTAGAGCTTGGACTGACCAGACCCCTAGTTGTACCAAAGGAAGGGAAGGTAAAGTCTGTGTCTGTCAGGATTGGAAGTGGACGTGTCAGAGCTGGGAGAAGTGGTTGATGCAGCAGATGGCTGAGAGGGACTTCAACAGATAGGAGAAATGTGAAGAGAAAAAAATCATTAAGTTCAACAAAGCGAAATGCAAAGTCATATCCCTGGGAAAGAGTAATCCCAGGCACCAGATAGGCTGCAGAAACCGGCTGGAAATCAGTCTTGCAGAAAAAAACTCTGTGCATCCTGCAGAAAAAAACCCTGAGGGTCCTGGTGAGTAACAAGTTGACCATGAGCCAGCAATGTGCTCTTATGGAAAAGAAGGCTATCAGTTTCCTGGACTGTGATAGAAAGAGCATCAGCAACAGGTCAAAAAAAAGTGATCCTTCCCCTTTACTCAGCACTGGTGAGGCCACACCTGAAGTGCTAGATCGGGGTCTGGGCTTCCCAGTACAAGACAGACATGAAGGTACTGAAACAAGTCCAGCGTAGGGCTATTAAGATGATTAGGGACTGGAGCATGTTACCTTGAAAGAGGCTGAGAGAGCTTAGCCTGGAGAAGAGAAGGATCAGTGGGAATCTAATCTATGTGTGTAAAAACCTGGTGGAAGGAAGAAAGGAAGATGCAGCCAGACTCCTGTTTGGTACCCGGTGACAGAAAGGGCAGTGGAAACAAACTGAAATACAGGAAATTACATTTAAATTTAAGAAACAAAAAATTCCTATAATGGTGATGGAAAACTGGAACAGATTATCTCTCTGAGATGTGGTGTAGTCTCTTTTCTGGAGAGATATTTAAAACCTGATTGGACAGGTGTGTTCAGGAGGTGTTCATTGAGTCTCAACAGCACTGTGTTCAGACTCAATGACCTCTAGAATGAACTCCAACTTTTCTGTATTCTTTGATTTCTTTTATAAAGGATTAATTTTTAGAAGCTCTGACTTTTGAGATTATGGTTTTTCATTAGATACATCTTTTCTTCCTTGTAACTTGATTTTGCATTCTTTCTATTTCAATTTACAAAAATAATAATTTCAACCTGAACTTATCTTTTCTCTGGAACATGCTGGCTTTTCCTTACCTCCTGAATAATATGTCTATTTCTTTATCTTATACAAAGCTATTCCCTTCTTATCTTGCTGATATATACTGACCTTTGGGGTTTTGTTTTTTGTTGTCTTATACAAGCCTGTTTGTATGTGTTCTGTTTCCATGAAAAAGGACAAATGACAAAACCAAGAATTAATGATTTATGTTGAAAATCACCCGATATATTTGGTTTAGGAAAATGTTTACAAAGGGGAAAATCATAAAGAAAGTTAGTCTTATTTACAATTGCATAACCTTTAGCATGCCTTTAGATACATAATTCTATATTCATACGGATTTATTCCTTGGTAATATTTCTGAAATTCTAAAGATGAAATTTATCAAAGTTATCAAATCAACATATAAAACTCATGATATGTATGAAGTAGTTTCTCTCTTCCTAAGTCTGGGTATATCTGCATGTATTCTTTAAGTGTCATGTACTTTTCAATATCCAAAATAGAAATTTGGTAGATGAGCTAATATTCACACAAGTTTAAGACTAAAGCAATTACATTACACTAGAAGTTGCTGCTTTTTTAGATGTTAGTGCGTGCTTGTGTATATTGTCTACATACGGACACATAGATAATACTTACATATATAATGTATGCATGCACTATTTTTTTATACACACACATATAAATAAAAATATGAACATATCTACCAGGACAATAAACATAAAATGAAGGCAAAGAAATAATTATATATCATTTCTCCCTATAAACTAACATTTTGTCTATCATAATATTAGAAAGGTCAAAATTTAGTTTTCTCCAGAATATCTATTTTATTGCCATTACTTATTTACCATGACCTCAATGAAAAAGCATAACAGCTAGCTGGTGAATTAATCAAATCAAAATCAAAACCTACAAGTTCTTGTAGGTCTTGAAATTACCCTAAGTATTGACTGAGAAATCTCAAAGATAGGCCCATTTCTGAAGTAAGCACAAAATGTACTTAATAGTTTAAGTCAAGGTTCATACCTCTCTTCTCACTTTAAATTTTAATAAATCAGCCATAAATATTTATTCTAAGGGGACAAGAATGATGTCTCCCATAGTAGAAGAAAATGTGCCATTCTGACACCTAATTCTACAGTCCTAACTCCTTACTATGTCACATTGTTTGTTAAATGATTGGAAAATGACATCTCCCTTGGCCAATGAGGTCCCATTAGATCACTTAAACTTTCTTGCACATTTTTCTGACATCCCTGATGATATGTTGTATACATTAGTCATATATCTCATGATGTTTTCTAAATTTAATAAAAGAAATAAAATAATTAATTTCACTTTCAATAAAAGATAGAGCATTTTTTACTGGAGGAGTTAGGAATAAAGAACATGTTAGTCTTGAGCTGTAAACAATTGTTAAATTGAGAACAGTTGTAAACTACATTCAAAGGGACAGAAACATCTCTTGTATAGTGAAAAATGCAAAGAAATATACACATAACTGCTGAAAAGAAGGAATTTGTTAAATTCCATCCATTCTGACAACTGAGGATGAAGGATTTTTTTAAATGTCTATTTATTTAAATTTCTATGGATGAAGAAAAAATGAAAAAGTCACAGAAATACTCCCTCCCCCCAAAAAAACAACAAAAAAAACCCCAAACCCTAATAAGTGGAACTCTCCACTCTTTAGCAAGTTGGAAGGCAAAATAGTAAGACATTTACAGAAAATGATCATGACAGCTCTGCTTTACCAGTGAATGTTTTGAGAATGACATGTCTTTAAGATTTGAAGTGCATCTTTTTGTTAAGAAGTACCTTTTTTCAAGGATAAAGATGTTAAATATTTCTTCTTCAATAATCAGATAAAATACATTTTAAACTCGTAGTCTATCATATATCTTTCTGTCTTCAGGGGCATTCAAATATCACAGGCTGGTAGAGCAATGCATAGAAGATCTGTATAGAAAGGCAGGTGTTTGTATCCAGATATACTTCTCTTTTATCAACTTTACTTGAACAAGATAGAGATGTCACAGCATGTAACTCAGATGTAATTCACATATAAAGACATCAGAAGAAAAACTAACCTCCTAGTTTTAGTTTTAATGAAAATAAATGCTACTTTGTAGGTGTGGGACTCAAAAGTTTTCTGGTTCCTACAACCCACATCCGAATGGAAGAGACCTACATCCTAAGGATGATAACCAGTTGTATAACATCCTCTCTTTCTTCCTCACATTTTTTTCTCTCTTCATTGAAGTTTAATTTCCAAAGACATAGAGGGATTCAGAAAAATGTCTTCACCTGAAGGACTGGAGTGACACAGCAGAGAACATTTCATTTCCCATAGGTATGCGTTTTAAGATAGAAGAATGCTTCAGACATGCTTGTTTCTTTCCATAGTATCAGGTCCCATATACAGGCCCTAAATGACTGACTTATTCTAAGTATCATCTTTTCAGTTAGCTATATGTAAGTGCTGTGGGATATAAAATCCTATCAAAACAATTGGAAATTTGTCTCATGACTGGTTATCAAAGTTTTGTTAAAATGTAAGAAATTTTAATGAAATTCAGTATGGATTTAGTTTAAGAAATGCAGAATATTTTTTTTCCATTCCTTTTCCTTTAAATTATGCATCTGACACTTACTATGTAATTTATTTTAGCATTGTGGGAGGGAAATTTAAGGCAACCTTTTTATTATCCACCTATATTATTACTTGGATTAATTTTGTTTAAATAACAAATATAAGGATATCTCAACAACTTCTCTCTCCTAACTATCAGAAAGTTTCTTCCCAGAAGGCTACAGCCATATATACTTAGTTACATATTTTAATTTTTATATGTAATTTATTTGTATCGTTTATGTACTGGAGACTTGTGAAGACTTTCCTGTTCTGTTTTAGAGAACACCACAGGGGCTTTTTTTCAACTGAGTAACAATAAATATGACTTCTGGAAAAAAAAAAAAAAAAATTCCTAATGGAAGGAAGTGGGACAGGTGAGGTCTAAATATCTGAATAAAAAACCCCAAAAATTAAAAAGAACCTGAAACCAAAACAAACAAACCCAAAGAGTTTAGACAAATTAGCTCCTGCAAGAACACTAACACTATCAAAATGGAACTGAACATGATAGAATAGGTCTAGTTATTTATCTTCAGTCTATATTTAAATATTTTGATGTTAACTGTGCTGTATAATAATATGTAAAATAAAGTTAATTGCCTACATGATTTCGGTAATAATGATATACCCAAGATGTGGAGACAATAGTAAAAATCTCTTTAACTGGATTTTTCTCTTTTGGGAAAAGAATCAAACAAGCATTTGTCGATTCTGTCAATATGTATTCTGTTATTTTTCCAAAAGGTAGTTTCAATACAACTATAATAACAATTTTTTTTTTGCTTATATAACGTACAATACTATAACAAAACAGAACAAACAATTTTGAACATATTTGGAAGTTTGCAAAACAGATGATAGAAAAGATGTTAGGAAGAATTTTTATCTTTTTCTGAACAGCTTGTGCTTATTACTTGATGAGGTGAGGACAAATCTTTGATCATGTAAGATTTTCTTTGCTTTTCTATGGAAGCTGAGTATGCTTTATCCATAAGCTTATGAGAAATGTAAGTCTGGGATGAAACAAACATTTCTTTTTACTTTAAAATTCATCTTATTTCTAGTAATTATATACTGTTTTTAGAATTTTCCTATGGTGTAGATGCACAAGGTCTCTGTGGACTTTCAGGACAGGCTATGAAGACAAAATTTATGAGGATTATGAAAGAAGGTTCAGAGTCCCCTGTTTCTGAATGTTCTGGTGAAATTATGAGTAGAAGTGCAGTACCTGTGGCTTGATCAAACCACAGAGAGTATTTATCTCTACAGCTATAAAATTGACTTCTTTCTCAGTTATATAATTTCTGTTCTTTATAGAATGAATGATATATAATTAAATCCCCGAAGAGGCCAAAGTCTGCTCTCCTGAAATCCAGGATAGTCCATCCTGAAGTTGAGGATAGTGAGCTTGCTGTGTGCCCTCCTCAGTGCCCTAAGGATCTTGAAGTCCACCATCTCATGATGACTGAATCCATGGCTGCCCTTGAGCTTCACACTCCCCACCAGCTCCTCGCTGTTGGTGAGAACAAAGTCCAGCATAGCATCTTTCCTCATTGGCTCCTCTATCACTTGGAGAAGGAAGTTATCATCAATGCATCCCAGGAACCTCATGGATTCCTTATGCACTGCTGTGTTGTCTCTCCAGCAGATATCAGGGTGGATGAATTGCCCCATGAAGACCAGGGCTTGTGAATGTGAGGCTACTCCTATCTCTCTATAGAGGGTCTTATCATCCGTTTGGTCTTCCTGGTTGGGTGGCCTGTGGCAGACCTCCACTATAATGCCACCTGTTGCTGCCCTCCCTTTAATCCTGACTCATAAGCTCTCAAAGGCTCCTCATCCATCCCCATGTGGAGCACCATGCACTTCATCTGGTCATTGACATAGATGGCGATCCCCCACTCCCCATCTCTCCTGCCTGTCCTTCCTAAAAAGCCTGTATCCTTCCATTCCAACACTCCAGTCATACACCCATCCCACCATGTCTCTGTCTCTCTTTTGTCTGTTACCACTTGCAAAAAAGATATATTTGGACAGACATCATACTTTTACTTACATATTTTTATCTTCAGTTGTTTGGTTAAAGAAAACAGTTATTCAGTTATTCAGATGTTTCATAAAGCTTTTTTTAAGGAAATGCCAGTGATTTTTACCTACATGCCTGCAATAAATACAAGTTCTTTATGGATTTTACTGTAAAATACTGTAATGCATGCATGATCACATTGACCAGGAAATTAATTGATTACTAATTATTTGAAAACAATTTTGATCTGTCCATTACATTGAGAAGTTATGTTACAGCTTTGTTAATGTCCTTGTTAAAAAAGAGGCCTTCAAAACATTTCAGCTGTTCCAAAAGTGAAACACCTAAGATTAAGTATATGATTATACACTAATCATTTAACAAGCTGTACGGTATGACTGCAATTTACTACTCAGAATTTAACAAATTGCCTCCTCAAATCAAACATCTGCTACTGTAAGTGACACTGACTACCAAAAAGAGATATTAGGCATCTTAGCCCATAAAAACATCAGAGAAGCTTGATATACTGTGATAGAGAAAGTATGAGGTTTTGTAATTTTATTTTTAACACCTGAAAAAAATACATGTGTTTCTAAATCTTAATAATATTTCTCTAAGTTTCTTATTCTAAGATTCTGTTCTCGGTTAGTCGTAAGTGTTTTTAGAATTTAAATATGATCCTATGAGGATGATGGGATTAATATATATTTTTTAATTATTATAATTTTCTACCAAAATATTTAGCCTTTTCCTGACACTTATGTTGAATGGAATGCATTTTCTTCTTTTTTCCTCTTTATTCCAATATCGCCGTGTTACAAGTACTTTAGTTCCCACATGTTGTGAAGAAAAGGACTTGACATTTAACAAGCGACAGTTTTTACATCAAAAATAAATCTTTTCCTTCTCCTACAAAAGCCTGCTCAAATCTTGTGGTATTACGGCTTTTGAGATCCTTTTCATGTCATAGACACAATGTATACACTATTCTCATAAAAATGAGTCAAAGAGAAATGGTCACTAGATCAAGCAGTTCAGATTGATTAACATCCTTGTAGTCAGCACATTGAAGGTCCAGAGACAAGCTGTGTTCTGCTCTAGGTCAGGGTACTTCACCAAAAATCCTTACATTCTCATTCCAGACTTGAGTCCAGGAGTGGAGAAATATGTAACCTATTGTGCATAGGTTTATAACTCATTAGATATAACTCCATTTTTATTATTATTTTTTTACTATTTTATTTTATGGTTGGTACAAGAAGGCAGGCTTCATATTCATTTCACCATGAGGGGTCTCAGGACTAGCTAAAGCTTGCTTTGGCCAAGGTGTACCTTGCCTTGCTGTAACAAGTATCTGTCTCTGAAGTAACGGTTTCCTGCCCTGCTTTATCTTCTGTTCTGTGAACACTATATAGAATAAAGGTCTGATGAAGCAAAATAGTCATAGTGTAGCAATAGCCTTGATGTCAGCTGAGCTTGGGGGATGCTATTGGGCAACTTTTGAACTTTACTGGGATATCAACGACAAAGAAGGAGGCTGAAGTAAGAAAATGTATACAGATAGTCTCAATCAGAATTGAAGAATTAGGATGAAGGGACCCTCATTTTCAACATCAAACTCTTCCTAGTGTAGACTTGGGACACTGATAATACACAGAACCCATCATCTTTCTGCTTGAGGAAGCTGACACCATCAGCCTCATGACCCAGGGGACACTGGGAGGGTAACAGTAAGACTGAAGTAAAGACGTAGATATTAGTACATTTTCTTTTGTATGAATTTTATGCATATTATTAATGTAACATTTCTGGATTAATTAGGAGTAAAGTGTTAGTGTAATATGAGCAATAATAAATCATATTTTGCTTTGATTACTAATATTTTAATTAAGGTAGCAAAAAATCCTTGATTTCATAGGAGTGGTGGTCTCCATTTTAGCCATACCAATATTTTGAATATAACAGGATCAATCGTCCTGAGACAAAATATGAGTGAAACAAGTTGACCCTACAGGCAAACTTTCTATAAAGTTATTTTGTTGTGTGATGTTGTAGCTTCTGTGAAAGATGGAATTGCTTATAAACTCTGTTTATGGGTGAATAATCACCTTATTGTCCTGAGTGGCTAGGTGAATTTTCCTTAAATCCTGGTTTCTGGCTGATATGAGACAGGGAAAGATAAGTATCAGAACTGCAGACAGTAGGGCTGCCTAGTTCTGTAGAAAGATTTTCATCATATTTCATAAACAAGAAGTCACTCTACCTCTGACAAGTCAACTTTGATCAAAAATCTTACCATATATGCAAGCAATTATCTTGGATAAATCACGAGCACTGGGGCATTTATGGAAGGTGTATTTTTCAATGTAAGAGTTCAGTTTGCAATATTAACTTTATGCTTAATGAAGTGTCTGCCCATCTGTTCCAGGTATTTCCTAAGAGACAATCAGGTAAGTAGGAGACAACCAGGTAAGAAACTGGCTGCTCATGGCCTGGACAGGTGTACTCTTCGCTGGGTAAAGAACTGGCTGGATGATCGTGCCCAGAGAGTGGTGGTGAATGGAGTTAAATCCAGTTGGTGTCCAGTCACAAGTGGTGTCCCCCATGGACCGGTGCTGGGGCCAGTTCCCTTTAAAATCTTTATCAATGATCTGGACAAGGGGATCGAATGCACCCTCAGTAAGTTTGCAGATGACACTAAACTAGGCGGGAATGTTGATCAGCTGGAGGGTAGGTTGGCTCTGCAGAGGGATCTGGACAGGCT
>VXBO01001122.1:77918-93448 GCA_013400135.1 Rhinoptilus africanus
CTATGATTCTATGACTCTATGATTCTAAGTAATGAAAATGTTAATTTGCTGAATTTTTACAAATGTTTTGTTAATAACAGATAAGACTAAAAGAGATCCTATGTTACCTTAAATTTGATGTCTGGTCATTTGGTTAGTTACAGTTTAGAGTATATTTTTTTCAGAGATAAAAGATCTAAATTCTGAGGTTAGCTCAGAATATGGTATAGATTGTCAAAGCACAGCAGCCATGAAAATTTTCATTCAAATAGGTCGTCAAAGGAGAAGTTCAGTACCTTCCATCTTTTTCAGAAAATATTTTGTGAGTTGAAGTGCTCATCTGTGATGTGCTGAAGGTAGGCTCGGTACTGTCTTCTGCATAAGAGGATTTAGAAACAAAACTCCTATATTTCATGAGAGTGTAAAAACTATCAAAGTGGGGGTAAACTGGAGAAATACCTACCTTTGCACAGACATGACACCATAAGAGGTGGAAGACAAACAAGAAAAAGTGGGAAAAAAAATAGATGAATATTGAATTTGTAATTTACAGTGAAGGATTAGAAGGTGGCAACCTTCTCTAGTGTTTTCTTCTCAAAGAGCTCTTAATTTTTCAATCCACTATCTTTTAATGTAAAATGAATTAGGAGTTGAGATAAGGAGTTAAGATGGTAGATGTGTAACCTCTAAGTCATAAGTGACTAACCTTAGACAATAAGGTAGATCATAGATGATTGACCTTAGACAATAGCAATAGAAAACTAGAGCCCCTGAAGAAAGGACTGAAGGAACAGAAACCATGTGGGACCAGACCCACGGTATGGCAGAGTTCCAGCAAGTCTGGCCGGGATCCAAAAACAGACTGACCATGCCAAGAGAAGAGGTCAAAGAGAGGTAATGAAGAGGAAGACTCCTTACTTCATCATTAGGACCCCCGACGACCACCAACAGAGGGCACTGCGCAGACTCGCAGGGATGGGACGCTAATTTTAATACGAAGCGGGGCAGCTTATCATTATGTATAGGCATTGCGTAACACGTGTTAAATATGTATGAGGTAGGAGCGTAAAGGTGGAGCTTTGTCATGAATCCGGGGCGCACGATTTTTGGTGGGGCTACCCCCTCGTGCTGCCCGGCACTGAATAAACATACCTACTTTACAACCTTGTCGGCTGTGGAGTTTTATTCCGCACATCAGAGTCCAAAACTTCTGTGCTCCTCGTGTACAGCTTCCTCAGGATGAATTCTTTATTTCTTTCCTCCATTTTACTTCAAGTATTTCGTAACCTAACTGTTAAGACTCTCTCCTGCAAAGTACAATCTAGATTTCCTCACAATGAAATAGAACTGAAATTCAATTTTCCTGTTTCCTTGGTATGTCTCATCAGCACTAAATTACACTTCAAGGACAGTCTGGCACTATGTTTCTTTGTCCAGACAGGTTCTTAAGACAGTAAATTCTGTTCAGTTAGCCACTTGAATTCAAGAGAAGGCAAATGCTTAGGATCATGAGTGAATGAAAACATCTATAATGAGTTTAATCTCAGGACAATGTTGGGTCTGATGTGTAACAATAGAAGCGTATCTCTGTCATAAGCATATAAGTATATCCCTGCTTAACTTCTAGTTATTCATCATAAAACTCCAGACTATCCTCTTTGAGATAACACATATGTCAGAGGACTCAGGGGTAACTCACAACTTTTTTGAGCAGCAGAGCAGGTTGAAACAAATAAACAGCCCACTAAGTGTGTTGAGAGGGTTTTCACTGTCTATAAGAAGAGCTTAAACATACAAAGCTCAATTTCCTCCCATAAGCATCCAGTAGTATTTAAACCTCTTAGGATATGCAAAACATATGTATGGGATTAAAAGATAAGACACAGCACCTGAAGAAGACATACGTTGCCCTGTAGCAATTGCCAGAAGTCAGGGTGGTTACGCTATGGCACCTCAAATGGCACTATCTATCTATATGTGAAAATTGGTCCTCTTCTAGTATGTACACACTGCTATTTAAATACTTAAACTGGTTTGTTTGGACACTATGACTGAATTCCTTTTGTGTAGAGAGTTACACTTCAGACTTAGATACACTAACACAACCTCATGCTCAGTATTTGTTACTGCATAACTTTTGGTAGCTCTTGACCCTACATGAGCTTTCTGGTGCACCTTTTATTAGCAAGTATCACTCTATAGTGTCCATACAGAGAACTTGGGGAGTAAATCGAACAACTGAGCATTCTACAGCAACACTGTGAATATTTTTTATATTCTTTTATTTTGTTCTAAATACATTTTTTTTAGTTAGATAAACACCATACCCAGAATTTATACCTATTTCTACTCCTACCAGATGTAGAACATTTATATCAACCCAGAAATTTCGTTACTTTGGATTTTTTTTCCAGCTTTGACTATTTCAGCCTGGCTTTTCTTGTTGATTTTCAAAACTTAAAGTAATCCTTTCAGATTTCCACTAAGTGTGGGTAAATGTTTGTTTCCTGAACAGTCTAACTGACTGGGAGAAACTCTTCTGGTTATAGTTGTTAAGGCTGAATTTGTCCAAGCAGCTGAAGGTACAGCTGACTTTAGAGCCATTGGTCATCAGCCCTGCTGACAACATCATGACTACAGCTAAAATAAAAATTAAAACCATTACTTATTAAAAAAATATTGTTATTGGAAATAATTTTTTCTCCAGTAATTTGGAAAAAAAAAATAAGAATACCATTGTTTTACAAGGAGGAAAAAATCCCATGTGGAGTAACTGTTCAGTTTCTTGAACAGGAAAGTTATAAATGCAGTTTCACCTTCTACCTGACAAAGAAGCATCAAACTGATAGTTGCTATGAAGGTGAAGGCAGTGGAGAAGAGTCAGTTTGGCACTCCTAGAAGAATTTAGGCAATATTACAAACATTATAATTACTTTTTAATCTCAAAATGAATAATAGTATCCATTTTATTTAATCTGATGATCTACACAAGTTAGCAGTTTTGTGAAAGGGATGTTTACTTTTGAAACCATTTGTAACAGATTTCTGACACTGCTTCTACACCTGCAATTTTGCACTGCAGCATCAATTGCCATTAAGCGCTATAATCTTGACTAAAGCATTTACAGTCTTTGTGTAGGATATAATTTTTTAACAGTGTAGCAAAGCACAATTTAAGAGGTATAAGAGGGGAAGATGGTTTTACTTCAGAACATTCACACGCAGTCTCATACATAACCACATACCTACTAACATCAAGACATGCTGATTCAGGTGGTTTGTCCAGCTTGCAAACATGAGGGTGTTTATATTCATGTACTCTTGTCCAGGATTTTTTGAATTGGTACAGTGGGCAGCAGACACCAATCTGGTGACCATACACAGATTGCGAATATGCCTTTTTGTAGCTTTCAAAGGCTGACAGAAATTAGTGTCTCTACCCTAACTCACCTTTGTGAGCTATCAAGATTTACTTACTGTCCTTTATCATTCAGTCTATGTGTTCTGAGAAGCTGCATACGGGTATCTGCTGCAATCTGGATGATTAACTACACAAGGAAGCATGACACGTCTTACTTTCATAGCCCTTCTGTCCATTTCTTTTGGTCTTTTTGATGTTTCTACACACATAGTCTACAACTTATTATTAATTCATAACATTCTTCACGTTTCTAGTACAGTTTCCTACATTTAAAGGCGGCAGTACAGCTAGCTACCATTGTGGACTTGTGGCCTAAAAGGGTTGTGAAATAGTGCTCTTGATAAATTCTCGTTTCTGTATATGTATGAACTGTTCTTTCTGTTCCAGCAGCAGGCAATAACATTAAAATGAATATGTAAAAATTCTACTGCAAATATACTGCTCCAGAATATCCTTTTTTAAAATCTAGAATGTGTTGTAAGGATTCTCAAAATAGAGAATTATTTGTGTTTCCCTAAGATGATGCAGGCAATAGTGAAAATGCTGAAGGATGAACTCTTAGGGAGAAAAAGGAGGAAAGTTAAGGTTGGTTTATAAATCTACATAAAGACAAATTGTTAATAATTTTCATAAGAAGGTGTGAGAAGGGTGTATGTATAAGAGAGGAAGAGTTTAAGACTCCGGAACAGCAAATGTGGTGCTATCTTTAGGCAATATTAAATACCATGTACTGAGTCTGGATGGGATGGAGTTAATTTTCTTCATAGCAGCCCGGATCAGGTTGTGTTTTGGACTTGTGGCTAAAACCACATTGATAACATAACAATGTTTCATCTCTTGCTCAACAGCATTCACACATTGTCAAGACTTTCTTTTTTTTTTTCTCACTCTGTCTCTCCCTGTGAGTAGGCTGGAGGTGGGCAAGAGGATGGGAGAAGACACAGACGGGACAACTTGCCAAAACCGACCAAAGGGGTATTTCACACCATACAACATCACACTCCACAATAAAAACTGGAGTAAAGGAAGAATAAGTGGGGAAAGGGAGTTGTCTTCCAAGATGGGCATTGTTTAGACAGAGGCTGGGCATTGGTCTGTTTGTAGGAGAGGATGAGTGATTTCTTTTGCTCTGCTTGTTTGTTGTTCATCTATTAAACTGTCTTTATCTCAACCCATGAGCTTTCTCACTTATATTTCTTTCTATTCCCACCCCACCATGTCCTCCCATATAAATGAGGTGTGTCAGGGAGGGAACAAGTGTCTGTGAGGATGTTTGTCTGCTGGCTGGGTTCAACCCATCATAAGCAGAAATACATTTTTCTAATACTTTCCCATCAATTTCCCTACTTTCCAATAAAATCCTGAAAGAGCAGCAGTCATCACACTTTTCATTTTGTTAATTTTATCAGGAAACAATCAGTGCTAACAGGAACAGAACTTCCATTAATTTTTAATTTTGTTTTCATTTCCCTACATTCTTATTAGAATAGTTATCTGCCTACTTCTTTAAAGCAAAAAGCCAGTAAAACAAAAGCTATCTTGGAAAGCAGATTCCAAAGATATAAATGACTTTAAGTATCATGATTTCAGGCTTTTGACTCTTATCTTGAACGGGTAATAACTTATGAAGAAGGAGATGAACACCAATATTAAGAAGACATGTTCTGTTTTAGTACCTATGTGGAATAACCACCAAAATTGGCTAAAACTGCAAAAAGCACAGCACTCATCACACATAGCAGAAGAGGCCTTGAGGGGAGCGCATCTGCAGCTGGCATGAGCTCCAGGTGGCATTATTTCAAGCAGTATTGTTTCAGTCTCCAAGCAGTATTGTTTCAGTACCTGTGGTTTAACAGTTANACTGATGGTGCGGTCCGCTATCAGTGAATCCAAATCGTGGGAGTTTAACATGGGTTAAACACGACTGGACTGGTAGTGGCAAATTGGGCATCAATCAGAACTTAAACCTAGCCACACCTAGCCTGACACTTTGGTGAGGAGTGTTAGAATGCAAGGATGTTTATTTTCTGACAAAACCACCCCGCTCTTTTCACGCAACAACGTATTGTACCAAACAGCGTAATAGTGATATTTCCTTAGATAGAATTTCGCATTCTCTCAGGCCTCTCTCTTCTGCTCTGAGAAGAGACAAGCCAGCTGGAGCTTTTGAATTTCTGGGAGGAAAAAAAAAAAAAAATGAGAAAGCATTACAAGTAACATTCAGCAGCATTATATTGTTACAAGTATGTGGTATACAGGAGCAGTTTTGTTCACACGCTGTGCAACCATTACAGAGAGTTGTTAGCAGGGTATGTTAGAGAGGTAGCTGTAGCACTTTTGGAGATAGCAGCTCCTCTGAGTATAAGTTATGATTGCTAAATGGCTTTTCTGTGCTTAGACTGAGCAGGTCTCAGAGCCAATTTATAGGTGTTATTCTTGTAGTGGCTAGGTGACAAATTACCAGAACTGAAAACTGGAGCTTTCCCTTAGGAAAATAAATCAGTGTGTTAAGAAATCGCAGATACTCTCTTAAGAAAATTAGTTATGCTATTGAAGAGAAATTGCATTGATTTCACGAGACTCTGAAGCTCTTTCTATGGTTCTCACTGACAATATTTTGTTTAGGCTCAGTAATTGTAGTCATGAAGAGATGTAGCAAAGGAAATTAGTAACTCTAGCCATATTAATAGGAAAAAGGTTTAAAGTTGATTCATAAAATTTCAGGCATTTTTGTTGTTTCTTAATGACTTGAGTTTGTGGTTTGGTTTGTTTTTGTTTTTTGTTGTTGTTATTCTAGTTGCTGTTTAGGTCTTTTCAAGGGTTTTTGTTTGAGGGTTTTTTAAACATCGCAAGGGCAGGATTCAGCACTAGGTCTCAGATACCTTTCGTATGTATGAACCAGGTTTCTAAATTCCCATCAGGATCAATGAATGTCATGTCATACACGTCTGCATTAAGATATCCAAACTGGCACTGGATTCTAGTCTTTAGGAAACTGCACTAAGACCATTTTAACAAAGGATGTGATTTCACTGCTAAACACACAGCTGTAGATAAAAACTTAGGCTGTACAATATCTCTGGGTTAATCTGGCAGGTATAACACTGGACTTTCTAAAGATCTGTATTTTTTATGGGAAAAACAAACAAAATTCCCCCTAAAGTGGCATTAGACACCTATTGTTAGCAGCAGAATCCTACCCGTGGGCCTCTATAATCAGCAGATTTTTTTTTACTAGATATTTAAAAAATACTGGTGTCATATCATCAGATTTTAAGCACTGAAAAATTAGGTAGCGTCTTTAACCTAATATACTTGTCAACAGAAATAGGCACTGCAGAGGACAATTGACCCCACACAACAATAAATGACACAGGCTGAATGAATCACTTGACTGGATTAATTTAGCGCTATTCTGAAAAAGCCTAGTAATATAATCTAAAAATAGACCAATTTCTCCTTCTGACTTCTAACATTCAGTGAGAACATCCTGTCACCATGACTCACCTTTTTCAAAATCAGAGGGTAACTTCAGCGTCTACAGAAAAGCACTGCATGAGAAGACTCTGAATTCTTATTACCTCAACTAATTAATACAGTCACTACTTCTTTATGAGGACTAGCCTTCCTTTACCTAGCAGATTTAGAAAATGCTCCTAATGTGAAGAATGAGCATTTTCTGGTTGGTTGGAACATTTATGAAAAGTAGAAGAATAAGGAAACTGAAGCTGTTAGAAGATCAAATTCCATTTGCAAATGTTGCAAATGCCTTTGGCCAGAAAGAAGAAATAATTTAAAAATGTCAAAACATTTAATCCTGACAACTTAACAAAGAAACTTTACATTTTGGAACTGCCAAAACGGTTTGTTTCAACAATCTTCTCAATGGAATATTCCTCTCAATTTATTTGTTTAACAACAACAACAACAATAATAATAATAAAGATAAGACAATTCTTTCAACTCCAAAAGTTCATTTCCTGTGCAATACACTTTCACCTAAAAAACAGGTTACCAGGTCTTGAAGGTTTTAAAAAAATATGATTTGTTTCAGTGTGATACAAGCTCCAGTAGTGACAACTGGATCACAAAAAGGAAAGGACAGGATAAAAATAGCATAAAATATGAAGAGATTTACTGAATTCTGATCTTAAAATGAAAACATTAACACAGATATTCTGTTTTTTCCTTTCCTTGCTCAGGTATACTGTCTTCCAGATAAACTCCAGTGCACCAGTCAGTGTAAAGGAAATTTCCAGTAGATTTTTATGCTATCAGAATACAAAAACATGTTTCCATAACATTTTTAATACTTCATCAGTCAGGAAATTGTAGTAAAGAATAGTTTATACCTACTAAGAGTGTCTTCATAGAAACTATGTGATTTCTGGTTTTGCTCTCTGAGAGCACTGAACATTGGTGTGAAGTTAATCTATGGCCATTTGGCTTACTCCTGGGAAAATCCATAGGACCTTCTAACAGCAGTCATAAATAGTGTTATCCAGCATGGCTAAGGCTGTAATTATGCTGACGGGTTACTAATCTTTGAATTCCACAACAAGATTTCATATTCTTCTAACTGTCATAAAACCTGAGTTGAATGTTTAAAGTTTTCTTCTCTGGAAATATTAGGCTGGTGTTGGAGTACAGAATTCTTGTATTTTGTATTATGTGGATCTCTGTAAAAAGCTCCTGTGAATAAAGGAGAAGGCACGTTGTGTTCCTGAGAAGGCATATTGCTTGTTCAGGTTGTGTTCATGCTCTTATTTGTATGGTACTCATGGAGCAGTCAGTCCCTGGAGCTTCACTTAAATAAAGTTACCAAAATCTCTATTCACTTTGCTCAATCATTTCAGTAATTCTAACTTCAACCATTACCTTCTTAGATTTTCTAAAGTGCTGTTGATATTTTCTGTACTAGCCTCTGGAGTTTTCTTTGTCTTAAAAACATTTTTCACTCTTATTATCATAACTTAATATCAAAATTCAAAAGTTGTTTACTCACAAATTGTTATGGATAGAGATACTTGAGTAGATCTACATTGCTGAATAAAACAGCAGCGAGTCTTACCTCAGAATCCCAGATCATCTGTATTCCTTAATTGGTAGATATCTCCTTAGCTCTATTTTCAGCTCCCTTCAAGAAAATCTGGTTACCAAAAGCCCATGCAGGCAAGAGAGTAACAGATTTATCTCCTTACATTCCACATAATCCTTCATCCACATCCCAACAGTCCTTGCACCCTCAAAAACTGCAACAAGCCCTCTGGTAACGCATTGGAGTCTAAACCACAAAACTGTGTTTTCACACTTCAACAACATTATAGCCCTCATAATATTTCTGAACCTTTTATTTTGAATAAAATAATGTTCCTATCTGCAGCATCTCACATGGAGCCTGGGGGAAAGTGAGGGTCAGTATTTTGCCTTTTACACATATTCCTCAAGCAGTAGGGATGCAAGTTGTTCTGTGACATTTGGGCAGGAGAAGCAGGGAGGCTTTTGACAACAAACAGCAGCTCTTACTCAGTTCTCATTACACTGGTGTATAAAACATCTGACAATGACCGCAGGAAAGCTTCCTAGGATGTCTGCCGAAGTAAAAATGTACTAAAAACTGTGTGATACACATCACCAGAGGCCTTTTAGAAAGTCTTGCAGTTAGAATCTAACAGATACAAAAATAAATAAGAGAAAAGGATCTATTTTATGCAAAATTTACTGTAATTGCTCTCTACAACTACCTTCACTCTCTACAACTACGTGAAAGGAGATTGTAGAGAGACGGGTGTTGGTTCTCCCAAATAACAGGTGATGGGACAAGAGGAAACGGCCTCAAGTTGCGCCAAGGGAGATTTAGACTGGATATTAGGAAGAATTTTTACACTGAAATGGTTATTAAGCATTGGAACAGGCTGCCCAGGGAAGTGCTTGAGTCACCATCCCTGAAGGTTTTTAAAAGAGGGTTTGACATAGTGCTTAGAGACATAGTTTAGTGACGGTTTTTGTCAGAGTTAGGTTAATGGTTGGAGTGGATGGTCTGAACCATTCCAACCTAAGCAATTCTATGATTCTATGAAAGTTCCCTCAATGTTACTTCCTTGAAGTATTAGAGTCACCACCTCTATAACAGCACTGCAGATGTTTATTTGATTCAAAATTATAGGTGTCAGAAAAAGCCCCCACTATACAGTGGATTTGTAGCATAAACCCTGTGGGATGAGTTTTATACCTTGTCCTCTGTCAAAAAAATCAGCAAGGATTATTTATGCTCATTTGTATTTTGCTTATATGGCCAGGTGTTGGTAGTGGGGAGGCTGCAAGGGCGGCCTCTGTGAGGAAAGGCTGGGTCTGCCCAGTCCCGGACACCGCCAGTTCCAGTCAGCTCCGACCAACCCACCACAGGGCACGGCTGAGCCCCGCAATCACAGAGGTGGCATCTCAGGGAAAATGTATTTCAAAAAGGGTAAAACTCTGCCCAAGGGTGAGGACTAAGAAAAAATGTAAGAGAAACAGCTCTGCAGACGCCAAAGTGAGAGAAGAAGGAAGGAGAGGAGTTGCTCCAGGTGCCAGAGCAAAGAGCCCCCTACAGCCCCTGAAGAAGACCACAGTGGAGCAGGTATTTCCCTGAAACCTGTGGAGAAGACCACTCTGGAGCAGCTATCCACATTGTAGCCCATGGAGGACCCTATGCTGCAGCAGGGAGATATTTCTGAAGACACATTGGAACAGGCTTATCCTGAAGGACTGTAGTCCATGGAAGTACCCAGTCTGGAGCAAGGGAAAAGTGTGACTAAGACGGAGTGGCAGAGACAAAATATTATGGACCGACCATAAAAGTTCTACAGACTTGTTTTACATCAAAAATCTAATATAACAGGTAGAGAAATAAACACACAAACAAACAATTAAGTTTCCTCTTAGCCTGCGAAGACTAGGCTACAATTGAAGCAGACTGAAAGTGTTTCATACTCACTTCGTTTTGGATATCACCTCATACTGTGAAACCTTTGACTACTATTGAAACCAAACACCCTGGAAGGCCACAGCTATATATTACACAGGCTTGTATAATCGAGTTTTGACACATAATAACCAAGATTTCCATAACTTCTTCATTTCATCCTTTCTTTGCCTTTTTATACTTTTTGTCTTTTTAAATGTTTTTTCTTAGTAAGGAAACTGGGGGGGATTATATATAGAATTGTATTTTGTGTCACAGTTTTCTGTAACAGTTATTCCATAACAGAAGGAATTTGTCAATAATGAAAAGATAATATTTGTGTCCCCAGAACTGTTGTAGTAAACAGTCAAAGAAAGCTTGAAACCTCCATTGATTTCTAGCACTTTTTTAAAATTTCCTGCTATGAATAATGCCTACTGGATTTTTACTTTTTTTTTTTTTTCCTCTTCCTCTCTTAACCTTTCTCTGGTGCAAGAGATAATCACAGCACATAAAGCATAACCCAATATCAAACAACTGTTAATTACATTTTCAGCCTTCTGAAGAACTGATATATGTACCCTTCAGTTTAGTCAAGCAAAGTGTCTTTGGTCCCTTTTTTTCAGTTAGCAAAATAATCAAAGGATTTATCTTCTAATAGATGGTCTTGTTCATATTCTTCCACTCTGGCAAAAGAAAGCATAAAAAAAGAAACAAAAAAAGCAACAAATCTCCTCGAAATCCAATCCTATTTTAACTTCATGTCCCAGCACAGTATGTTCAACTAAAGTTCTAGCAACAGGAATTTTGACTTGGTTCCTGCTCTCCTTGAAAGCAGTTTCAAAATTGCCTTCTACTTTACCAAAGAATTAGTTTTACTGAAAAGTTAACCTAAATGTGTATAGTTCATGTACCTTGTCTTCTACAAAAGAAATCCAAACAACCAACCAAAACTTTATTATTCCTTTATCCAGGTCTAAACTATATTTCTCAACAAAATAATATCTTCTGAAATAATAGCTGTAGAAGTTTTGTAATGTCTGAATTTATGCTCTTCACTTAAATCTCATATAATTGTACACTTGTATTTGTAGATAACTAGAGACATTTTATAGACAATCTTTTTGACTCTGAAATGATATGAAAATTACACATATATAATGGATTAGGAAATTGAATTTAAATTTAGGCTGCATTTATTCTGAGGTATATGTCTAGTTCTCCTTCTCAAATAAAAATCACATAATGTCTATGCACAGAAAAATATTTTTAGGAATACAGCAAATACAATTGTCAACATAGCTAAAGACACATTATGCACATTGCAAATACTTTGCAGTAAGAAAAGCATCAATTTTGCACATTTTGAAGAAATCCGTTTTCAATAATAGCATAAGAAAAAGAATGATGTTTAAAAGATTAAGAAAAAAAGTTTTATGCGGACAAGCTGAACACCGTCTTTAGTCAACAGACTCTTCATTTTACCCTAAAGTAGATATGTATTTTTGGACTGCAGTGTAGAAAACAGCAGTGGAGTTCTCTAGATTCAACTTAAAATACTGATCTGATGTCCTTTCATTAGAACAGGATCCTAAACTAGAATCTAACCTTTGACAATTTAGTTACCTCTGTCACTGATACCTAGATTTAGATGCCTGAATATGAACCTTTATCCTAACAGGTGTATTGCTGAGAGAAACGGTTGACAGGCTTTTCAAAATAAATCATATAATCATTCTCCACTTGAAAAAACCCACAGTCTAAACATATTTTAACTAAATAAGTAAAAATTAATGAACAAATACTTATCATGAAATGCAATATGGCGTAAAAGAGGGAATAGAGTGTAAAAAAGGCACAGAGTTGTTAAAGGAAAAAAAACATCCTGGTTTTTAAAACTATAATAAATCCACTGACTTGGTTGCTAATGAGAAAGATGAGATAGGTATAAGCTGTTGGAGGAAGCTAGCAAGGAGTTATCAAAAAGAGAGAGTGAATAATATTCACAACAGGTCCAAAACCTTAGCTGAAAAGAAATGGACCAGGGTCTGGCAGATAATCTTTCCATCCTTTTTTCCATTTTTTTTTTATTTTTTTTTTTTTTTTTTTTTTTTTATTACCTTGGATATGCTTTTCTTAGCAGCTGGTCAGCAGACATGATTAAGTATATCTGTGATTTCAGAGACTGAAAAAGTCTGTGTCAATTTAGATACAATGAAACCTTAGATACAATGGAACAGCAATTTAACAAGAGCAAGAGCCAGATTCTCTAGCTGGCATACAAACTAGAGGATGAGAGGCTGGAGAGCAGCCCCGTGGAAAGAGATCTGGGGGTTTGGGATGATGGCAAGTTGAATATGAGTCAACACTGTGCCCTGGGAGCCAAAAGGAGCCATGTCCTGTGGTGCATCAAGCACAGCATGGGTAGCTGATTAAGGGAGGTCATACACCACACTGGTGCAGCCCTACATCGAGTACTGCATGCGGTTTTGGGTGTCTCAATATAAGAATATCTAACTATTAAAGTGTCCAGAAGAGGGCAACAGGTCTCTAAGTCAAGACCTAGGAGGAGCAGCTGAGGTCACTTGGTTTGTTCAGCTTGGAGAAGAGAAGGCTGAGGAGTGACTTCATTGCAGTCTACAACTTACTCAAGGGGGGCAGTAGAGGGAGGGATGTTGATCTCCTCTATTTCGTGACATGAGGACGTGAGGACATAAGGAAATTGAATGAAGCTGTGTCAGGGGAATTTCAGACTGGACATCAAGAAAAGGTTCATCACTGAGGGGGTCACTGGTCACTGGAAAAAGCTCCCAAGGGAAGCCGTCATGACAGCAAGCATGTCAGAGTTCAAGGAGCATCTGGACAATGCTTTTGGTCATATCTTTTAGTTTTAGGTAGTCCTGTGAGTAGCAGGGAGTTGGACTTGTTTCTTATGGGTCACTTCCAACTTGAGATATTCTATGATTCTGTGAAACTCAATGTCTATGCCTACACACACACGACTTTGTTATTTCTGGTTACCTCACTTAGGAATCCCAGCATGCACGAAATGTGAAGCCCAGTTCTGAAGGTTTATCCTATTTCCATTTCATATGTGGGAATATAAATATATTATATATACAATTTCCTTATTCAGTTCCTGAGAAAAAGTCCTTTGCTATTAAGTCTCATAAACTGTCTATAAATACCAAATGCACCAGCAACTGTGAAAGGTAAATTTGACAATAAAATACATCATTTATACTACATTGCGTAGTGTGGATTTTGCAGATGAAATAAGAAATTCAGTTACTTAAGATTAACATTTGCTTTACTCAGGTATTTGCACCTGGTTTTGATCATACATTATTTGGGTTTAATAATTCATTTTCTTTCATTTACAATCAAACTGTAACAGAAAGGTTACTGTATTTTCTGGATGAAGGGTATACTCTTCTTACATTAATGCTTTCTCTACAATTATTTTTCTCCAAAATTGTTTTTCTCTGATAAGCTGACATAGAAAACTTTTTATTTACATAGATGACGTGAATGTATTTTTCTTATTTCCTCTTCCTTTGTTGTTCCATTGCTCACTCTTGCCTGACCTTTAGGGCCCATAGGGCTTACACAACTACTTTTACTAATTAATAAACATTTTAACTGGACTGAATCTTCTGTCTGCTTCACAGCATATTACAAGCATGATGCTAACACATTGTATGAGTACTCCATGCACGGCTTGGAATTGGGAATAGGTGGTGAAAGAGGAGAAAAGCCAAAAATAAGCAAATATTGACTAAAGAATTTGTATCCTGAAACCACAAACTTGTCTGATTGTGATAACAGTCCCTAATCTCTCTGACAAAATATGAGCCAGATTAATCAATTAAAATGCTAGAGTTTCAATAGCTCATTTTAACTGAAAGGCATTGAGGAGACGTACAAGTGCTTCAGCTCTCACATATAAGGCATGGAGGGAGAAAAAGGCAGTGACAAGCAATTGAAGGATGGCTGAGTACGAAAAAATTGTTTACCAGGAAAGGATAGATAATCGCATACATATATGAACTGGTATTCACTTTCAGCTTCTGTGACATTTAAATAACCTTATTCAGGTTAAAAAAAAACAAAAGAGCACAATCTTTCTAAGATTCATGGTGTTAATAAGTCTCAAATCCTGACTTGTTTCAGAAGGTCTGTCTGATATAAAACTTGTGGTTGAAAATATAATGAATACCTCGCTAAAACATTTATTTCAGTTTGGTGCATCTTGAACATACCATATTCAGCAGTTTACTTCAATATTAACAAGATCATAGAATGTTTGAACATATTTTTCAGTTGTCAGGTCATCTTCAAAATATAATTCTCATATGAAAAATAATTTTCAAGACCATTACAGAATCACAAGCCATACAGAAGCACAACTATCAGAAAATCAAGTTAAAGTGTGAAATTATTGTGAGTCTTTTGCTTAGCAAGTAAAAGAATTTTCCACATTTGCCAAAAGAGTGGTGAAGGACAAAGGAGAAAGAAAAAAGTTAGAGACAGCAGTGCAGTATGCCATTTAAGGTCTTTTTGACTCCATACAATGTTACAAATTACCTATTCATATCATACTTTTTGACTATTTAATTATCTAATTAATTTCCTCCTCCCTTGATTCAGGTAACCAAGATGAATAACATTCACGTATATCAGGATTAATACATATCTCATAATTTTCCTGATTTTTTCATGTTCTATAGTGCAGTCAAATAATATCCTATGTGTTTCTCAGTAGAAGAAAATAAAAGTGAATGATACAATTTCATAGATGTATTTTTTTATCATTTTAATAAATAAAAGTTGTTTTAAAAAAATCAGATAATATTGATTTAAGATTGAGATGAAGTGTTTCAGCTATAATAACTGGCATCTATGATGCTTGCTTGGAGTTCTGTAGTGACTGATCTTTAATACAAAATATTGGTTTTTTGAAAGTGAAAAAGCTTATGGCAAAATCAACATTCAAGAAGAAATTAAAATTAAAGGACAATAATAATTCCAAGATTACTATTTTTGATGATAAACAACAGGTCTGATTATCTATTCCACTTCTTAAAATGATAAGAGTAACTCTATTGAAATCCATGGGCTCATATATATCAAGTTGAAGAAAGTAAAAAGGCAATCAGGTTTTATATTTCCTGGAAAAAAAAAAAA
>VXBO01001122.1:98367-116376 GCA_013400135.1 Rhinoptilus africanus
ACCAGGATTAGGAAAGAAATAAAAACAATATCAAGGCATCTGCAATGTTATGCTGATTATGTCTCATCTCACCATAAATTGTTGTCATCTCAATGTCATTTTCATTGTGTACTCAGCACCTATGAAACTGTTGCTATGGTTCAGATTTGCAATCATTTCAGAATTTAACACAATTCTATCTAGAGACTTGGAAATGGAATTATTTTTCTATGAGAATTTAAGCATTAAATCATCATAGTATGATGACACACCAACATGAAGGGAAATTGACTAGGACAGGATGCCTAACAGAGGCAAGGAGATACTAAAGCTACTCTATAAAGTTTGTAAGCGTTCCATGCACCAAAGTTCAAAGAAGATCAATTCAAACTGGAGAAAGAACAGAGAAGGCTACTTGGACAATTAGGATTCAAAAGAGGTTTTATCTTATGGAGAATGACAGTACTTGTATGGTTTAACCTGGCAAAATGAAGACTGAGAAGAAAGATGGCCTCTCTATAAATACACTATGGAAAATGACAGAAAATATAATAGCAACCTAATAAAGACAATATTAGCTCTAAACCTAGTGTATATAAAGTAGCCGTAAATACATTTAAGCTATGAATTAGAAAAATATTTTAACCATCTGAGCAGGGGGGTACAGGAGTAGACCTGCAATCATAGAAGTGGGGAAAAAATCACTGAACATTTAGAAAAAAAAAAAAAAAACCAAACAAACCAAAAACCATCACCACCATCATCTCCCAAAACAGCTCAATCCAGTTATAAAAAAAAATTTATGAAACATGGCTTCTTGCAACACGGCTTCTTGCAACACTAGGCAATTTAATGACCTAGGGCATCCTTTCTGATACTACATTCCCTTTAATTAACCAGGGTACATGGTGAGAGAACATCAGGCATTGGTATGGATTTAATGACCACGTAAGCATTCATGGTGGGAAAAAGCATAACCAGTTCATAACCTCTTACATTATCAAGCATAACAAGTTCATAATCCCTTATGTATCAGGCACTTAATTGGTGCCAGTGAAAACTTACATACTTTCCACAATATACAGAAAAACTAGGGATGACTGTTTCTCCTAACTCTAGAGAACATTCCTATCAGATCACAACTAAATCTATCAGAAATTTTCCCTTGTTTTTTTTTCATTGAACAAGGACCTCATGCCTTTGTTTGTATAATACACATCTCAAACACTGGCAACACAAATTTATCATTTGAAAAGAGTGTGCCAAGCAAGTCTGCTAAAAGTAACCAAAAGTACTTTTGATTTAAAGAATTAAAATATTTCATTTCTGGGGTAGTGAGGAATGTAGATTACAGACCTAATTCTTATTACTACTGAAAACCAAATACCTTTTAATATGACATCTGTTAAGAACCCATGTATTTTTCCAGTCAAATTAGTTTCCAACATGTACTTCACTATCATAGAATCACAGAATCATAGAATGGTTAGAGTTGGACGGGACCTTAAAGACCATCTAGTTTCAACCCCCCTGCCTTGGGCAGGGACACTAGACCAGATTACTCAAAGCCCCATCCACCCGGGCCTTGAACAGTCCCAGGGATAGGGTATCCACAACTTACCTGGGCAAATTTTTCCAGTGGCCTACCACCCTCAGAGTAAAGAGTTTCTCCCTTATATCTAATCTAAACCTACTCTCAGTTTAAAACCGCTACACCTTGTCCTATCACTACACTCTCTCTCCATTTTTCCTGTATGCCCCCTCTAGGTACTGGAAGGCCACAGTAACATCTCCCCAGAGCCTTCTCTTCTCCAGGCTGAACAACCTCAATTCTCTCAGCCTGTCCTCACAGGAGAGGTGTTCTAGCCCTCTGATCATATTCATGGCTCTGCTCTGGTCCATTTCCTTCTCATGTTAGGGGCCCCAGAGTTAGATGCAGTATTCCAGGTAGGGTACTTCATAAAGCAAACTCCCTCTGGTAAATGCACATTGGGAAGGGATTTGCAGTCTATGAAAAGTAAGCTTCCTGGTATCTATCTCAAATCAAGTAAGTTTTTATATGATTGACCAGTTCTTCACTTGCAGAATTCTATAATGTCTCATTCTCTCACACATTAAAACTAAACCTTTTTAAGCTATTTCACTTGAAATTGAAGGCTGGATTTTGGTGTAGGTGTATTTTGCCCAAGGATGTACCAGTAATATAATAGACTAAATCCAACCCTTTACCTGACTGACTCTTTACCTGACATACTCCTTAGCTTGGTTGCCATGCATACTTACAAAAGTATGAAGTCTGTGGTTGTTTAGTGAAGCACGGATAAGCTATTATGTCAACTTGATCTGAAACTGATTATGAAAAAGATAGGAAATATACATTATTGAGATTGTCTTAAAAAGGCAAACTAGAACATGAATCATCTCATCAGAAGATAGAAACTTTAGTGAAATCATAATCTTGCCTAAGTCATAGAAAGATGAACAGCCATATGTGATTCAATAAAGGTGAAGTTACTCAGCATCTGAAACATTTTTTTTTTTATAAATTAAAGAAAACCAAACCAGATTAATGCCTAGTCCCCTAACAAGAACAACACTTTGCATTCCCCGTTAAAAAGCCCCAACAATAAGGACAACTACACCATCCTCTTCTTGTCTTTATAAATATAAAACCAACATCTGTCAGGTCATGTTCATCTACTTCAGTTTGACTATATTAAAATAATTAATTTGTATGAATATTAAAACCATATACTGCACATGTTCCTCAAATGCTTATGTCAATATTTATTTTTCTATGGTTAAGAAACAGGGAAGCATTACTGTCAATCATAAAGACTGTTCTATTATTGTTTTGCCTTGTTTCAGTCTAGAGCTAATAATAAGCTACAAAAAGTTATCCTTTTTAGATGTTTATATCAAGAAAGTTTGTTAAAATAGGCTGAATATTTGAAACATTTCTTACTGAAACATGGCAATTGGTCAGAAAAGGAGAAAGAAGGTGAGTTGTGCTGATTCTTGGTAAGGAGCTGTTTGCTAGCCAATGCAGGATGGGAGATTGACATCTTGTCTAAAAATGAAAATACAAGACTTGATGCTTAACTAAAAATGATGCAATCATCTGTTTAATAAGGACATTATCAAAGACTTCATAAGGCAAATTGATTAGGAGAACTAACATCACTCAAGTGGAGCTAAGGGTGTCCTTGAAGAGATAGGCTTAAAAATAGTCTTTAAAGAAAGCTTTCTGAGGTAAGACCTCTCTAACTGAGACTCCCACTTAGGGACTCCAGAATAATTATAAACTGATGCATAAGTGATGCAAAAAATAATAACCTCTCAACCATCTTACTAAAGAGGACAAAAAGTTAACTAAATAAAGCAGAAATATTTCTGTTGAAGTTTTACTCTTAGTAGGGTTTTCTTTTGTGTTTTGGTTTTTTTTTCATATTTTATCTGTGTAGTTCTTTACTATTCTGTCTGAATTAGTTATTTTGACTACATGTTTTTATTCATATTTTATCTTAATCTAGCTTGGGTTAAGTATGATTTTTAAGTAGGTAGATAAATTAAATGTAGGACTGTAGCTGACTCCCCTTAGCTTTTCAGTCTATCTTCCAATGTTTCTAGATGGTAACAGAGCAGGTGTCCTTTTCAGATGCATTGTCCAGATGGAGAGATGACTGGACAAGTAGAAAAATCTGAAGGTACCCTTGAAAGCTTTCTTATAGACACTAAAATAGAGACTGTGCACTTGAAACACTTTTAGTGACAGGATTAATAATAAAGCGAAACTCATGCCTCCAAATTTCAACTATACAAAGTTAGTTCTCTGGTAAATTTATGAAGCATGCAAGAGATATGAGGTAGGTGATGAACATATTGTTGGCCCTTCCTAGTCTTCGCAAAGATCGATATCCTCATACAAACAAATAAGAGACAATCTCTATTTTCTATTATTAACTTTTTATGTTTTCAAAGACAGCAAATACCAAAACATACTACCAGAATTGGTTAAAATGTATACAGTTATTAAAAAAAAAATCCAGTATAGCAGCCTTACTGATAATTAATAGACCTTGTTGTGAGAATTTGTTCAATTTTTCTGGCTATTTATATCAATGTATTTATATTTTGAAATAGCTATCTGTTTCAATAATACAAACATATCAGAATCATTGTGTTCACTATTCAGCATGTGATCACTAATTTAATGGAAACTAGAACCTGCTTTCTGACTTTTTTTACCTTTTACACACATACATTTACATTTCAGTTACTAGAAAATTAACGTAAGATTTACTATCATTTAAATAATAGAATGGTGATGTCATTGAATTATTAATTTGAAATTGTTGCTCATAAGATCAAATTTTGTCTTATAAATTACAGATATTTGTGACAGTGTTGGTCTTAGCATAAGCAGAATAAAAAAAAAAAAGAATTGTGCTTCTATTCCTCCATGATTTTTTATTTATTCTATTAATTTAGCATCTTTGTACTAAAATTCTGCCCAAAATTAAAATGTAGCTCTTGACTTCGAGAGTAACATCAAAATCTCTTCCTTTACAGGGAATGGCTATTTTTTATAGTATACCTTTTCAAAATAAAGCTCCTGCATATTTTTCCAATTTTTTTCTTTTTAAAATATTTTAATTTTATGAATTCTGCTTAGAGTTTTCTGAAGGTGCCTCTGAAAGAGGTGCACAACAAATGAACATGAAACAATGCACGTAAGTGTTAGATCAAAAAAATCTTCTGGTTAGTTACAAGGCAAAAAAAAAAAAATCACAATGAAGGTAATCAAACATTGTAACAGGTTTCCCAAATAGACTGTGAGATATCCACTGAATAGTGCTTGTAAAACACTGTAAAACAATACCTGATGTAGCTTTAACCAGTTTGAAAAAGGATATAAACACTGAGTGTAGTTCCTTTTAGAGATCTACTAGAAACATTTAGCTATGTTGGGCATAATTTGGAGGGAAAGATTATAGTTTTACTGACTTAACAAATGTATTTGGGAAAAAACAAATAATCAAACTTACTTTTACTTATGTCAGGTCCAAGACAAATGGAACAAACACAAAATAAGTATTACTGTGGAACATCTTCCAGTTCCTTTGCCCTGTCCAGTTTGGGGTCTCCTCATTGACAGTGAAGTATTGATCAACTTGGGCAAGTTCAGAGGAGGCCATGACAATGGTCATGGTGAGAGAAGCTGAAGGACTAGGGCTTGTTCAGCCTTGAGACAGCTGTGAGGGAACAGCAGCTACCCTTGTACCTTGATGAGGAAGTCATCAAGGAGATGGAGCCAGGCTTTTCACTGTGGGGTGTGGTGGTAAAGGGAAATTCAAATTGTAACTGATCAGCAGTGATAATTTGTGACCAAAAAATTTAATATGAATCTTTTTGTAAAAGGAAGGTGACAATTTCTCTTTCCATAACAGTGACAGGCATAGTACACTTAACTGATGAACTGGAACAAGATCTCATTTTCAAATTGAATCTAAAATCTCTTTGTTGTTCTATAAAGGATTAGTGCCTTTAAAGAGCACTTTCCCCCTCCCTCATTGCTTTCAAATAAACACACATTTAACCTGCCTTAGAGTAGCCCATTTTCTCATTCTTCTTGTTGCTCTTCAATATAAATACATCAACAAAAAGAGTGTCAGGGAGAATCGCCATCCCTTACTGGATGCAGGGCGGAAAGTTGCAACCAAGGATGAGGAGAAGGCTGAGATACTTAATGCCGCCTTTGCCTCCGTCTTCAATAGTCAGACCAGCTACCCCCAGGGTGTTCAGCCTCCTGAGCTGGAAGATAAGGATGGAGAGCAGAACAACGCACCCATAATCCAAGAGGAAGTAGTTAATGATCTGTTTCTGCACCTAGACCCACATAAGTCTATAGGGACAGATGGGGTTCACTCAAGAATACTCAGGGAGCTGGCAGGAGAGCTCACCAAGCCTCTCTCCGTCATTTATCAACAATCCTCGTCAACAGGGGAGGTACCAGGTGACTGGAGTGTGGCTAATGTGATGTCCATCTACAAGAAGAGTCGGAAGGAGGATCTGGGGAATTACAGGCCTGTCTGCCTGACCTCGGTACCAGGAAAAATCATGGAGAGGATCATCTTGAGTGAGCTCTCACGGCAAGTGCAGTGCAGCCAAGGGATCAGGGCCAGCCAGCATGGGTTTAGGAAAGAGAGGTCCTGCTTAATGAACCTGATCTCTTTCTATGACCATGTGACCCACATTCTGGATGTGGGGAAGGCTGTGGATGTTGTCTATCTGGACTTTGGTAAGGTCTTTGACACTGCCCCCCACAGCATTCTCCTGGACAAACTGGCAAATCATGTCATACACAAGTGTACTCTTCACTGGGTAAAAAACTGGTTGGATGGCCATNCAGCAGCACCTCATTACCCTCTACAAATACCTGAAAGGAGGATGTAGAGAGGTGGGTGTTGGCCTCTTCTCCCAAGTGAATAATGACAGGACCAGAGGAAATGGTCTGAAGCTGTGGCAGGGGAGGGTTCGATTAGATATTAGGAAGAATTACTTACTGAAAGAGTGGTCAGGCACTGGAACAGCCTGCCCAGGGATGTGGTTGAGTCACTATCCCTAGAGGTATTTAAGAAACATGTAGATTTGTCACTTCAGGGCATGTTCTAGTGGCAGAGATTGTAGGGGTTTTTTTGGTGAGTATATGGTTGGACTCGATGATCTCAAAGGTCCTTTCCAATGATGAAGATTCTATGATTCTATGATTATTTTCTGAGTTTCATTACAATTTCTTCTTATGTTTCTCTCTTCCTGTTCTCTTGCAGACAGTCTCTTGCTTGTCTTCTTGCCTATCCAGTGAGACTTTCAAAGGCTGCATTCCCTGTTACATCTCTATCTTGCCCTGAGCACTTAGGAGATAAAAGGTACATCTTTTTGAAGAAAATAAAAGGAACTTATTATGCATATGTTGTGAAGCAGTTTTAGTGTGATGATGTACATGGCACCTTGAAAAAAGATAAAATTCAAATGAGGGAGCAAACAATAAATGAGAAGTGAAAGAACTCATATAGAGAACATATAGAAGCACTAACACTAAATATATTTAGTATTCATTAAATTTCACTAATTTTAGCTGCTCATGAGTTGGTTATGTTGTGCCAGACAGGTGTGGCAGCCAACTGACTGGAATCTCTCTGGACCCAAGGCCCAGAAATTTCTGGAAATCCATCTTCAGCTGTTTCCTCTGTTATTAGCTCATTTGTCTTTCAAAGTTTGCAAAGACCAGGGCAGTTATATTTAATATTTGAGCTTTGTTTAAAATGACATATAACTAATCATGCAAGAATGTCATCCTATAATAGTGGTACTATTGATTTTTATACCCATTATGATATAAGCAGCTCAATTCTACTTAATGTTTAACTCCCAGAAACAAAAAATTTAAAGAGTATATCAGTTCATAGTTGGTTGTATCATAATGGACACTGTTGTTCCATAAGTTTTTTTCTTTTTTTCTTTTTTTTTCTCTGTTTTTTTTTTTTGTAATGAAAGCAGATATTTAGTTTAAAAAAGATTGTTTTACAAGCTTAGGATAGACTTTAGTACTCCAATCCAAGAATTCTGTATGCTAACAAGTAACAAGTTTTATAAAATAGACAATATTTAGACCTAAGTTAGTTTGATCTCTATTAGACCCACCAGAAACTTGTATTCCTAATGGATGACACTGTTAGTAGTTTCACTCACTGTCTGTTTGCAATTTCTTTTAAAAGCAATTTCATAACTATATCATAAAATATAAGTAATGGCAGAGAGGTAATATCTAACTAATTGTTTACTAGCTGCCTAGAATTTCTTCTTCAAAAAGAAGCATGGAATAAAAATGGAAACAATCACTTATTAGTATGTCAGAACCAATAAGGTCGGACAACAGAAGGACTGTGACTTGAGAAAATGCTATCCTTGACAAAGGAGGACCATTTAAAAGATATACATGGAGGAAAAGCAGACATTAATATAAAAATAACCGTTACATGAGCTAAAGAGTTTATTGTAAAATTTCAGACTTCTTTGGAAATGTGTTAAAGTTATTACAGACTTTCTTTTGAAATTTCAGATTTAGCATTATTACTAATTGCAGAAGACTAATTGGTGTTCCATCTAAGGGAAAATGAGATCTTTGTCTCCTGTTAAGTAGTTTTAGGATCTCCTGGATTTTCAGAAATATTTTTTCTGAAATATAGTAGTTGGTACTAAGTCAATTGTCTCCTGAAAGTCTGCCAAAAATTGTTATGTGAATTTTTCTTAAATATAACTCATACATTAGCTTTTTTGTATTTTTATTAGATTTTTTTTCAAAAATACCATACATATATTCTTTTCTATAACCTATTGTTATTACAATCTGAAACTCTGGTGATTCTTATAATCTTTAGTTTTGACAATCTTTAGTTTTAAGTAGTGAATTCATTCACTACTTCCCATTGGCAGGCAGGTGTTCAGCCATCTCCAGGAAAGCAGGACTCCATCATGCATAATGGTTACTTGGGGAGACAAACACTTTAACGCTGAATATCTCCCCATTCCATCTTCTTCCCCCAGCTTTTATTGCTGAGCAAGACATCTCATGGTATGGAATATCTCTTTGATCAGTTGGGGTCAGCTGTTCTGGCTGTGTCTCTTCCCAACTTCTTGTGCACTCTCAACCTACTCACTGTCAGTGTGGTGTGAGGAGAAGAAAAGGCCTTCAGAGCTCAGCAACAACCAAAAACTCCAGTACACTATGAACACTACTTATCCCAAATCCAAAACATGGCATCATACCAGCTGCCAGTAAGAAATATCTCTTTGTTTAGTCGGGGTCAGCTGTCCCAGCTGTGTCCCCTCCCAACTTTTTGTGCACTCCCAGCCTACTTGCTGGTGGGATGGAGTGAGAAGCAGGAAAGGCCTTGACTGTAAGTGAGCACTGCTCAGCAATAATGAAAACATCCTTGTATTATTAACACTGTTTTCAGCACAAATCCAAAACACAGCCCCCATACAAGCTACTATGAAGAAAACTCTAACTCTGTTCCAGACAAAACCAGCACAGGTAGGCAAATATATACCTTCTGAGGTTTTAAAATAAACCATATTTCATTTTCCTTTACATGCCTCTATGGGTTTTGTTACTGTTTATTTATATCTTTCTTCTACATTTATGGTTTTATTTGGGAACTGGAGAGGTCTGAAGCTTCCTTATTATAATGCCTTCTATAATCACATCATGCTGCAATGCTCTCACAGCCCCCATATCTATCCATATCAAATATTACACAATATTCTACATTAGTAACATTGATTCATGCCAAAGTATGCTTAAAGAAAATTCTATTGAACACAAGTTAGACAAGTAAAGCTTGCAGTCTGTCCATCCTTTTTTGCAATACAATTTGTAGTGTGAATTTTTATTTCAATACTTATTTTGTAATGTCACTGACTAAAAGATATCTTTCTCTAATTTGAATGCATCTCTGATATGCATGTCAGTATGGTAACTGTCATTAGTTACAACATCATGGAGTTCTTTTAAGCCACATAAAACACATGCATTGTCTAAGACAAAATTATTTATAAACAGCCAATGTTAGAATCAAAAGACATGTATAAATATACAAAATGTTGGAAATTAAATGTCATTAATTACTGTGTAATTATTACACAATAGGAAGAACCAAACAATGTGACAGAAAACATCAATATGAAAAGAAATTTCAGACATCTAGGGGGAAAAAAAAAAAAAAAGCTTGTTTCTGATATAATAATATGATAATGGGACAAAAATCACCAGACAAAATCCACAATGCTGTGAAAAATAAATGTGGGATATCTCTTTCTGCACTTGAGAAACTGTATGGGGCAGTACAATGATATCTCAGGATAATTTCATTAGCACAAGTTTGTGTTGGACCACTTAATTCTGTCAAAGAAATGTTTTTTTGGTTCCAAAGATTAGTTTGGTTGGCACTAGGCCAGATGCCCAAAGCAAGGCTTATATGTTTCTTATTTCTTAAATAAGGAGAGTCCAGTAGTGCAAAAAAGTAGAGGTGAGCAAGCACTGAAGCTATATGGCTAAAAAAAAAATAGCAGGTTCCAAGACAGATCTCTGGCACGAATACCATCAGGCAACCATGGGATCATTTCTCATCTATCTAGGGCACATTCTCTCTATTACAGTTTATCCTTGGACAGTTAGTTGGAGAAGACCAAGCAAATCCAGGCAAATTAAAGGATCCTGCAGTTTGGTAATGTGGATGCTCTGGAGAACAGTTCTTGAGCTTACCTCCTAGTTCTTTTTTAGAGATGTACCCCTAAAGACATGCATGGACATACATGCCTGAATAAATCAACTGACAAGACGCTTAAACTACATCACTTTCTCTTAAATCTTAAACTTTTTGTAGGGTTTAGCTACCTAAATGAAAGTGAGGGGAAGGATTGCCTCTCTCATTCTAGTAGTCTTGTGCACTTTTTTTTTTCAAGCACTAATTCTGGCCATTGCAGCTTTAAGTTTAATTCCAAATTCTGAGCAATCATGTAGATATAACTGTTATGGTTTGAGAAGCACAATTTATTGTCATTTAGACAATTATTCTATCACCCAATGACCTTTACCCATCCGGGAAGGGGAATTGGGAAAAAATAAGGAAACTCGATATAAATAGATTTAATAGAATAAGACTAAATAATTAACATTAACATTAATAACACTCCAGAAAGAGTATTGATCACAATGAAATATAAAAGGATTATACTCAGCCAATTATATCAGTAGGAAGCTGTGCACTGCCAGCAGTAGACAGCCAATGTCAGACACTGGGAGTGATATGTCTTTGGAAGGAAGGAAAGACCTCAGAGATCCAGCACTGGGGCAAAACGTTCTTAGTATTGCAGCTATCAAAGGAGAGAGAAAACTTTACATCAAATTTCCTGATTTATATTGAATGTGATGTTCCAACTCTGAAATTCCATGATTCTGCGAAATAATCATGTTGTCCAGCTTGGGCCAAGTGCCCAGGTTTTGCTCCTCCTCATCCCCGAACCAAGCTAATTCAAAAACACTGAGACTTGAAATCCACATATCATAGCTGGCTATAAAGTAAATATTTTCACAAATTCAGACACTAGAGTTTTCTAAGAGTGCAGTTTTCCCAAACATTAGAAGATAAATTAGTCCTGTGTTGCTCAAACCAGGACACTAACATAGTCTGAAAGGAACACACACTTTTTATCAAATGCTAATTTACGACAGATATATATTTGGGGTAGTGATTAAATCCCACCTTTTGGAATGTTCTAAATACTATGTGAGAATTACTTGTACACAACGTATTGCATGTTATATAATGCATAAACTGTGCATACTTTTCCTGTTATGTATACTACACATTATAAACATTAGGCATTTTTTCCAGTTTGGACCATTGTTTCTTTAATTATCTTATGCCAATCACAACAGTATCAAAGCAAAGGAATTGAGAGCATTTTCAACTGAAGTGACAGAATCATGGAATCACAGAATGGTTGGATTGGAGGCCCCTCTTGATGTCATGTTGTCTACTCCCCCTGCTCAAGCTGGTTCAGCTAGAGCAGACTGCCCAGGACCACGTCCAGACTGCTTTTGAATATCTCCAAGAATGGAGACTCCACTACATTTCTGGACAATCTATGCCAGTACTCAGTCACCCTGACAGTACAAAACTGTTTCCTGATGTTCAGAGAGAACCTCCACATTTTCAGTTTGTGCCCATTGCCCCCAGTTCTGTGAGTTGGGAACCACGGAAAAGAGCCTGGCTCTTATATACGTTGATCCCTCCTGAGCCTTCTTTTCTCCAGGCTAAACGTGGCCAGCTCTCAGGCTCTCCTAATACAAAAAGTGTTCTCATAATTCCATCATCTTCATGGCCCTTTGATGGACTTGCATCAGTAAGCACATGTTTCTCTTGTTCTGGGAAGCCCAGACCTTGACCCAGCACTCCAAATAAGGCCTCACAAGTGCTGAGCTGAGAAGGAGGATTACTTCCCTCAGCCTGCTTACTACAATCTTCCTAATGAAACTCAGTAGGCTGTTGGTTTTCTTGGCTGCAAAGACATACTGCTGCCACATGTTCAGATTCTTGTCCACCAGGACCCCCAGGTCTTTCTCTGCAAAGCTGCTTTCCAGTCAGTTGAGCACCAACCTGTCCTGGGTCCTGGAGTTACTCCTCCCCAGGGGCAGGGCTCTACTTTTCCTTTTGCTAAATTTCATGGGACTCCTACCAACCCACTTCTCCGACGCTTCAAGGTCTCTTTGAATGGCAGCACAACCATTTGGTATATTAGCACAGTTTTGAATACTCTGCAGATTTGATGAGGGTGCGCTACCACCAGTATTATAATACAGGTGTTTTTCATAACTTGCAGGTGGAACATTTGCAAATGACTCCCTCCAAGCAGTGAAGGAGAACAATTAGGAAGTCAATGACAATCTCTTATAGCTTGACTGACCATGCCTATCTTGTAAAGAAAGAAAAAGAGAGAAATTGCACTTTAAATATTAACCAATATGATCCAGTAGTTTTAAACATTGTGGACACAGCAAGTTCAGCATCTCTTGGAGAACTTCCATTTTTATTTAGTGATTGAGTCAAAGTAGGATAGAAAAACTAAATTTTTTCTTTGCTAGACTAATAGGTAAGCTGCTTTCTTGAAAGCAGAAGAGGCAAGTCCAGATTTCTCTGCCACTTAATAATTAATTTTACATATAGAATAATACTACATCAGAAATTTGTGAAAGGCTTAATTTGGCTTTTGCAGCGTTGTGTGATTAGTGCAGTCCTCTGAGAGATTAAAGCAATGACAAGAAAAATTTAAAATACTAGTTAGGAAGACTTTATTACTTTTTGATGTAAATAATCTAATTCAAAAATTAGATATGAGGTGAGCCTCAAACCCTTAAAAGTTGCAGCTCAGAAGTTCACAAAGTAGTAGGATCTTGCTAGTGAAAACATCTTAATGACAAGTTAAGAAATGGACTAAGTCTGTATGATGTAAATGTATATAAGATGTAATTTATGGTGTTAAGGGAAGTCCAACTTTTTTCTTTAGCAAACAGCAAATAAGTGAAAAAACTTTGCAGTAAAACTAAATTAATTTGCTGATAAATATAAATGTCTCAATAGAGTTATTGGGGTATAACCTTCCTTCCTGCCCTCCTTCCATCCTTTCTTTCTTCCTCCCTCCCTCCCTGTTCTTGCCAAAGCTACATGCTGCCTCAAAACTGATATGATTGGAAGAGGTTAAGTAGTTCAGAAGTCATTTATTTGATTGATATGAGAGCATCATAAACAAAAGAGATGAGAAAAGCAAATCAGACAAAACATAGACATCTATGTAAGTATAATTCAGAATTAATAAGTGGGGTAGAAATAGAAAAAAAAAGAATAAGAGCAGTAGTACTAATCTTATCTCCAGAGTAAGCTAAGTAACTGGGCAAATAATCAGCTTGTAAATTATGCCATTATTAGGGTAAAAAATGCAGAACAGTGCAGACAGAACATGATCTGGAAGTCTATGAAAGGAATAAATAGAACAAGATAGTAATGCAGTTCACGAGGTTGAAAAAAATAAAAAAAATATTCATTGGGGTTGTGACAAAATAAACACTGAAAATAATAGAGAACACGAACTGGGACATATTCATTAATAATTAACAAATGTTGAAGTGTTCAAAAAAGAGAGTGACAGAATCAAATATTACAGATTTCCATACTTAAAAAGGATTATAAGAATTACAAAGTGAATCAGTAATGTAGGAATGCATGTCTTTTTAATAAAAAAGACGATATCTCTGCACAGACTTTGAGGTCGCGGACCTGAGTGTTTCTATCTAGGATCCTCTGACGGTGTGCATGCAAAAGAGAATATCCATCATGGGATTTGAAGGTAATGTACCTGGCATACTTTGAGAATATGGAGATTTTTTCATATACTAAATAGCATTAAAAAAGTAAAACATCACCTCTATATAGAACTTTACAGTTCTCCAGTGGCAAATATACAAAGCAAAGTGCCCCGAGAATGATGCAATAGGAGATCTGACTTGGAAGAACTACAGATAACATGTAGTTCTGTACCCAAAACTTAAATGCATCCAGGGAAGGGCAACAAAGTTGTTGAAAGGGCTGGAAGGCATATGAGGAGAAGCTGAGGACTCTGTGTTTGTCTAGTTTGGAGAAAAAGAGGCTGAGGGGTTACCTCATTGCTCTCTACAGCTTCCTGAGGAGGGGAAATGGAGAGGGAGGTGCTGATCTCTTGTCCCTGATATCCAGTAACAGGATGTGTGGGAATGGTTCAAATCTGTGTCAGGGGAGGTTCAGACTTGACATTAAGAAGCACTTATTTACCGAGAGAGTGGCCAAACACTGGAATGGGCTTCCTAGAGAGCTGGTCAATATCCCACGCCTGATAGTGTTTGAGAGACATTTGGACAAGCCCTTAATAACATGCTGTAACTTTTGATCAGCCCTGAAGTGGCCAGGCAGTTGGAGTAAACGATCATTGTAGGTCCCTTCAACTGAACTATTCTATTCTATTCTATTCTATTCTATTCTATTCTATTCTATTCTATTCTATTCTATTCTATTCTATTCTATTCTATTCTATTCTATTCTATTCTATTCTATTCTATTCTATTCTATTCTATAGAGAATGGCTTTGCAAAAAAATGCCTTCAGCATGAGGAAAACCTGTCATAATAAAAACCCAGTATACAAAAGTAAGCAAATGTGAAAGGCTATATTCAGTAGTTTAAGTTATTTCAGGCTTTATTCAGAAAGCATTTTACAGGAAGAAACACCAACACATGATGAAGAACCTTTAAGAATCATGAGTATGACTCTGTTTCCGTAGGACTGGTAACAATATAGACTGGACTTGCTCTAAGCCTAGGAAAGAAATAATACCTGTAAGCACTTTAAAAGAACGTAGAAGTAGGAAATGAAAAATGGGAATAAGCATGTATCTAAAGGGTCTATGATAAGAATATTTTTTTTTCCATCTTTTACATATGTTCACTGCTGTAAATTGGCATTTTCCTCTTCACAAATAGAAACTGCACACTCAGTTTTAAAGTCAGAGTCTGAATAAGAATGACTTAGTCCATAAGAGAAGATATGGGAGTTTAAAGTTCAACAAGAAAAAATTACCAGTGACTGTGGAATTTTCTCAATGAACTTGACTGACATAAAGCTTCTTCAATGAAGTGAAAAACTGAATGGCTGAGAATACTCTGCAAAAAACGTTATGTTTAGACTGCCTAAAACTTTCTTCTTTAGGCCCGGTACTGACCCCAGAAAACAAGGTCTAATTTGCATAAATAGTTGAAAGAACATATTAAAAAGGTGTGGTGAAGGTATAAAGAGAAGACACAGTGTTTCAAGGATTTTTAAAATTGGCCATCTCTAACTTGCTGGAAGACAGAGAGAGAAGACAGATAAAGGTTTATCAGGTTCAACTGCACTAGCATCTTAGCAATAAGATTCTCAAGTGTTCCTGCAGTGTTATTCATGCATTGATACATGCTATATAAATTTGTATTAACTAATCTTATTTACATGCACTGTCAGCAAAAGGATTTGTCATCATTTCCATTATTTGCTTCATTTGACCTACAGAATCTGTACAAATATTTCTTTGATGTCTCGTCAAAGGCAGCCTAAAAGAGGAAATTGGAAACTGCATTTTTATATTTCTTCACTGCTTGTAGAGTGCTTATGAATCCATTGATACAGCATGATCCTCTTTGTCATTGATTTTTTTCCTTCTCTGGCAGTATGTTACAGGAACCCAGTCAGAAGAAAGGGATAGCTCTGTGCTAGATCTGGGGACACAGAAGAAAGTGATGGCAGCTTAACTGAAAATTAGGCTCCAGTACTGCCAAGAAGTGGATACCTATGGGCATCTCCAAAAGCAGACATTGAAGTGTACAGATGAAGTTTATCTCATCTAATTTTAAGAATCAACTATTTTAATATTTATGTCGGAACTATTCATGCTACATCCCTTGAAAAGCCAATTAAAAAGAAACAAATAAATGTTCAGGGATATGACTTCCTCTAACTGTAGACTTCTTAATTACCTAATAATCATATTCCAGATTCCACTGATCTATTTTACTTGCAAATTTTAGGATGAGAGATTTAAATTCTGGAAGTACCTATTCTTTCCACCAATTATAAAGGAGTCTAGAATGACTGGCTCAGCCATAAATCAACAGTAAAGTTAGTAAGCAGTGTGTACTTGGCAAAAATTTGTGTGACAAGAAAAGTAGAGATTTAAGGGAAGAATTAAGTAGAGAATTACAGTTCTTTGCTGAGCTAACAGCTGAACAAGGGCTTTAAGGAATTAAGAGCATAAAAAGGTGGGCATAGAAATTCAGGTAGTTAAGTCCTTTGTGGATTAGTTTTACTATTTTTTGAAAGTCAAAGCTCCTTTTAATAAACTCTTTTTTTCCTTCTCACCACAGTCTGCATAACCCTTTAACTCTCTCTACTTCTCCTTCCATTTGTATAGCTTTCTTTTTTCTTCTCATTTTTAAAAACAATATTCTCTTGACAGTAAAAGACTGGTCTAATGTAAAATAAATAAATAAATAAATAAATAAATAAATAAATAAACAAACAAGGAAATCAATAAATAAGAATTAATTAAATTTACCCTTAATATAGTACATAGTCTGAGTTTTAATTGTATTTGCCTAATATTAAGCGCAAAGTAATTAGTCACTGTAAGGGTAAGAATGAGAATTTTAAGGAGCAATTCTTTCCATTTTAACCTAGGTATCTAAAACTGGTAACTGAATCACACTCAAAAACACCTATAGTTCTTTATTTAGCATCAAGATAGCTTAAAGGGAAACTCTGATGCAGATGACCAGTGAGGTCTCCAGTGAGCAATAAACAACAATCAAGAAGTAGAATATGTCTAAGAAAACCTTAAACTTTTAACTTTGATTTTTGATCTATATTAATCTCAAAACAGCTTCAGGAGAATTACTAAAATGTACATGCCAAATTGCATGCTGATAAAGTAGAAAGACATTCAAACTGAACTTGAATTAAGACTTAGCAGAGCTGAATTAAATAGATTTCCTTTTATATAAGGTTAACGTAAATCTTTATAAATGAGTAAGACTTTTATTCAATATTTTCATTATGGCTTTCTTCTATCAGACACAGTTTGTCTTATTGCCCTTATCTAAGAAATGCATTATCAGGCCTTGGTTCATTATCTACATACCAATTAATTCTTTTTTTGCTTCATTTATCCTTTTTCCTCTTGGCTTCTGCCTCAGTAAATTATCTCTTCCATTGAGAACAGGTGAGCAGAGAGTGAAAAAGACTTATTTTTGTTAATTAATGAAATTGTAAGTTAAAATTGCCTGCAATTTTATAAAGCTTTGTAGATGGCACATTCCATTTTAAAGTAAAGCCATTTTGTTTTCATAGCCAGCCTCCACAGGATAAAGGTCAAAGATCACTAGGCTGTTTTGATGTTAAGTCTCAAATGGATAGAAGGATGTGCTTCGTTTATGCCACTGGTATCCAGACATATTTAAATTAAATCATTTCTAACTTATAAATCTTATAAATTTTCCTGCTTTTGATTACTTATTGACATGGGATGGAACAATGGAAATTAGGGATGAAACAAGGAAAGCCAAGGCCGCCTTGGAACTTGTTGTGTGAATGGGGAGAGATGGTTTTGTCAGAAAATAAACCCCCTTGCGTTCTAACACTCCTCACCGAATTGTGAGGCTAGGTGCGGCTGAGTTTAAATTCTGATTGATGCCCAATTGTCCACTACCAGTCCAGTCGTGCTTACCTCCATGATCTGGATGCACTGGTGAGCAGCCTGCACTGTCGGCCCAGCCCTGTTCCTGAACCAGCCCATCCACCCTCTGTGGTCGCGTTCAGGGAAACTGAAGATGACTAGCTACTGATGCAA
>VXBO01001123.1:208-47950 GCA_013400135.1 Rhinoptilus africanus
CTAGCTGCTAATAGTGGTGTCACACAGACTTGTCTATACAGCCTAGGCTAGGTAAAACAGTAAAGGACCCATTTAAAGACCAGTCATTCCTTTAGAAAAGTCATAGCAAAATGGGAATAAGTGCATTTAAATATCCTACAGACTGCCTTTTTAAAAACCAGTTTGTACATAATAGCTAACCTTAGCAGAATTGACAATGTTTTAATGTACATTAAGCACATTAATTGTATTAAATACAATTACATATACTTGTATTAATTCTTATAGATAGTATAGGCTTTGATAATTTTATCAAAACGATCTTATGTATCAAAAAACATATTATTTTAGGGCACACTCAAGAGAAGGAAAATCCTGAAGGAAAATGCAAATTCACAGCAAAGTCATGCAGAGTGAATCCAATTTTAATTTGTTCACTCTGTTACATCTGAAGCTTCTAGTTACTCACAAGTCTAACATGTCACAGGTTGGGCTCAGTTTTTTACTTGGAAATTCCCAGAGTTTTTAAAATTGGAACAATATTTATCAAACATAATTAAATATTACACGTTCTTAAATGTGTAAATATTGCTTCATGTTTTTGGTAAGACCTTAAGATAAGTTCCTGAACAATTTGTGATTTCTTGGTAATATATGACCCATGATTTCTTTATCTATTTCTTCAGAGAAAAATTATGGGAAAGAAAGGAGAAAAAACATAAATCAGTCTGATTTCTTTTTAAGATGAAGTAACCAGTTACTTTTTCTATTATTATTTTCTTGTGCCTTTTTTAGAAAGAAAGATTGCCAAATCATGGGATGAATGCTACTCTCTTCAGCAAAGTTAATCCTGCATATACTGTGGTAAGGCTGATCCCATAAATCATATATTCACCAAAGAATGGGAATGCATTAACAAAAACAGCGATTTCCAGCCTTTGCAAGTCGGGCAGGTAGACAGAGCCTGAATGTCACTATCCTTTCTCTGACATATGACTCAACCTACTGAACAAGAACAGATCCACTGTATAGCATGCATGCAGAGAACCCAGCAGTTTAACATGCGTGTGCTACAGAATACATGCACATAAGTAAACCTCCTGAGGGGCCAACAAGAAAAAAGTCTATTACAAATTCTGCTTGGGGCATAGGCCAGAGGAGTTCCTTTAATGGGCTGTATGCAGTATATGGGGTATTGCCTCAGCACCCATTCATGGGTTATGTATTGTTTTAGGGAATCATTAGCTTTGGGGGCACAAAACTTTATGAAGTTCCTGAGCTGAAAATATTTGGCATATTTGTAGAAATGTTTGCCATGCTTCTATTGTTCTCCAGACATCCGCTTATGGTGACAGTTAGCTTGGATAGACCTCGGGCAAGATGACTGTTCTGTTTTCGGACATCTGATGATGCAAGACCATGATGAGATAAGTTACAATAAATCAGCTCTAACCACATATTAACCTGTCTGGATATCTTTGAATACAGTTTCCATTTCCCAGCCTTATATCAGTTATTCTATAAACTTAAATAAGTACCACAATATGATAAAATAAACTTCTTTTTGGATGTATGTGAAGTCCTCATCTTGATCAATTACTGGTGAGGCAAACCCAGCATCTTACAAGGAAAAGGTCCTAGCCATTTCTCTATGAGTTATTCCTTGACACAGGCTGGACTGAAATCTCAGATCCACTGAAAAAAGTAGGAGTTTTACCATTCATTCTATGGATCTGGCTTCTCCCCTGGTTCTTTATTTGTAAGCTTTAACAGTTCGTTTTACAGCAAAGCTCACAATGAAGTGGGGAATGTAGCTGAAAACATATGTTTAAATAGACAAAGTGTGCCAATGCTCATCATTGTTACAAGATATGTTCATTCTTGAATAGGCACCATGACTAAACATTGAGAACACCTACGCTTTTCAAAATATAACAGTAAGAGCGGGTAGAAAACCAGTCTGAGCTTAACCTTGGGCAGCATTCCCTCACAAATACAACACTGACTGGCTGATATTTCATGGCATTTATGCACCATACAGCAATATTTTCAGAGGGGATGTGGTGTCCGTTTTTGAAAGAGGTTAGATTTCCCATTTAGATACTTAAATAAATAGGTTGTTGAGTATGATGTGCAGCCACAGAAAAAAACACTCATTCATAGATTTTATAGCAGAAGCCTAAAACATTTGGATATTGAATAGAATGTTCTTTGGTAGGTTAAGCCCTAAAACCCCACTTTAGCTATATTTAAAGGATTAGCTCTATTCAAAGTATTAGCACTATTCAACATGTCTGAAACCCTATGCATACTACACAGAAAACTTAACTGAGGTACAGGTAAAAGCCATGAACTTATGAAACAATTAATAGTTGTTTATGTCCTGCTGTGGGCAGAATGGCAGAGCCATCACTCAGGTTTTCCAAGCCAACTGATAACACAACCTTCCCATGCCAGTTCTGAGGCTGAAGATACGTCAGTGTGGAATCACTGAGGTCACTTCTCTCCTTTGTTATTCTCCTTTTTGGCCCTCTCCTAAATTCAAAATTGTTTTAGAGCTAACAGGATTTACAATCATGTAAATAAAGGACATTATATTAGCTTGCATATCAGATATGCTTGTTTATTCTGTCCAAGGAAGAGCTAGTAATAGCATTTTCATGACATCAGAGGCGAAGCAAAGGAAGCCATTCCAACTAATTAATCTCAGTATTGTTTATAAAGAAATATAGGCAACTGATCTGTGTAATTGTTCTAAGGAGTCACAGTTTGCACAGTACGTTTAAACAACGTATGACTATTAAGGGCAACTTTGAGGATGCATTTTTAATTCATCAGTGCGAGGTACTTTCCAGAGTTTATCAGAAGTGTGAGGCCTGCAACGGTGGAGATACAGAAAATTTTCAGGCTTGTCTATACTTAAAGCCCAAATGAGTTTGTGGAGTAACGACAAAGCTAGTCTAACACCCAGTAATTTGTGAGCTGCATAGGAACGAGTTAATAGCAAGCATTAAGATGATTAAGATACCAGATTTCCACTGCTATTCTAAAACTTCATGCAAGAGACAGTAGAACTTAAGTAATAATTCTGATATATCATTTTGATTTTCTTCTGCCTGATTTTCACTTGAATATTTGCAATTTCTAAACCGTGATGTATTGAAACTACAATATTTTGTAAGTGTATAAACACTGAAAGCATAACTAAAAGGGGAGTTATGTGTGGGAATTAAATGAAATAACATTATTTCATGTGAAGAAATCTAAGTGTCTATCCAAAATTCACCTTTTTTAGTAAGTCAAGATTGAATTTTGTGAGCATTTGGGAGCAGATCATTTAGGTTAAAATTAATTAAATTATTTCTTAGCCTTCTAAGAAATTGTATTTCTAAGCTTCATTTTGTCTGTTTAACAAATATTTTTACCAATCCTTCATATTTTATGTTAAACCTCATTGAGAGCTTTAGGAGAAACTGGGCTATAAACAAGGCAAATCAGTAACAGCACATACCATTACCACCACCATTTTTTTTTACCACCTGGATTTCATCAAACAATCACTGCATATTTTGTCTAGCTTGCTTTCTGTCAATTCTATCACTATTTTTTGATTGATTTTTACGTATACACTGGGTAGATAGATCAAAGCATGTTTAACTGATGGTTGTGTTCAGGATGCTACTGAATACAAGACTTGGCTGGGGAAACTTCAGGGCTATGGTGTGGAAAGGATGTTTGTTAGCATTCCACTCCCTGGCTTTCTATCTGTTTTGCAGGGACAGTACTATGTTGCTGTAATTCTGCTTTGGTATCTAGTAATTAAAAACTAGGTGTGCCTTTCACCTTTCAGCTTCTCTCACCTCACTACCCCACTGCGACCCCTGAGCCTAAGCCTAAGCTGCCTCCAGGTGATCCATTTTCTCCTCTGTGTCTGCAAAGCAGGAGCTGAACTCAAACCTTCGTAAGGCCTCCATCCAACCTTTCAACAGCGCCCTTCAGTGAGAACACTACTACCATTTGCAGCTTCCTCTACCTCCATTCAGAGGTCTTCAAACCCCTCTCCATCTCCCTTTATACGGCTTCCCTGCAGCACCTCACCTGGCATCCTCAGCCAGCCCAATTCCTTCACCAAAATACTTTTTGCTGTCCGGTGAGAAGAGAGGAAAAATATCTGAGACAGCTGATTTCTTACACCAGAATCCAGAACAGAACAGTCTTCTTTTTTTTTTTTTTTTCTTTTTGTTGATTCCAAAGACATCTTTGGGCTTTTTTTCCATAATGTTTGATGAACACCAAAAATCATTCAGAAAAAGCAACCTTTGTTCGATAGTTGCCACCAGCGTTTGAAATGACACTGCTCACGACTGCTGACCTCAGCAGCCCAAAAGCATCAGCTAAGCCTCCAACAAACAGAAAAAAAGTATTAAAAATCACTGCTGATATGCTAAATTAATCTATTTTAGGCTTTTAATTTTCCTGCTGGTAGTTGAGTTTAGGGTGGAGGACACCTCCAAAGTCTCCACTGACTTCTAATGACAAAGTCTAACCTTGAACACCCAGCAGGGGTGCCTTCCCTCACGCTGCTGACAGGGAGAAGGGCTGCCAGCCCAGCCCGAGCGTCCCACCTGCCCCCATAAGCGCTTGTGGCCCTCGCACTTTGCCCACCTCCTTCTCCTCTGTTTTTTCTGTGCTTCACTTCAGCTTGTTCCTCTCACACAGTGTGACGGGCAGGGGTGGCCATTTTGTTGGCTTCCAAACCACTGGTAGGCAAGGGAGGTGGCAGCCATTTTGTGTAGGGAGGTGGCAGCCATTTTGTGTGTGAGGCAATTCATGGCTTGGGAGCTTTCTCTTAGGTCTCCATGAAAAATTTTTAAAACTAGGAATAGCAAATTCTGCGAGCACAGCTTGCGTTGTGACTTTACAGATAATTTCTCTTGGCTGCCAGCTGAGCTAGGTGAGAGACCTGCTCACAGTGACCTGTGTCCAGCACACAGCTGCTGGACCTGTCACTCAGCCAGTCTGTCCTTGCAAAACCTGCTGAGGGTAAGGAGTAGGGATGTCAGTGGAATTCCTGTGTTTATATGGGAGCTATTTAATCGAAATAAAGTTTTGCTGTCATACCTTCCTGTTTTCAGAAGTTATCCAGCCGTTAGCTTCCTAATCAAAAGAGATGTGGCAGCATGCCACAGAAACGGGGCCTCTCTTCCAGCATGCAGCCCAAAGTATTTCCAAACCCCAAATTGCGCCTAGAAACACACACCTCAGGTGAAAAGCTGACTTTTACACTACATACATCAGAACATTCATTTATAAGAGCTATACCCAGAAATAACATGCACTCAGACCAACAGAGCACTTTGGAGAAAAGCCCGAGAAGGAGTGAAGCCAACAAAAAACCCCCCACAGGTCCAGGGTTTTACCTGCTGTTCAAAAGGTAGATGCATGTCAATGAGGGACATATCTCACAAAATGACATGGTGGGATCCTCGTGTATTTAAATTAATGTCAGAGTTTGCTTTACAGCATACTATAAATTCAAAGGCCTCGTACATACAGCGTTATAAATATCTGGTTTACGATAGAGTAGAAATGAGCTAAAGATGTCCTCTGGGTACTTTGGTTAGTGACAAGAGTGAGCCTTGTCCTTTCACACTTCACCTCAGGACAATAGGAAGCAGAATACCAAATATACTGGATATTTGACTGCCTGGCATTACTTACTGAGGATTAAAAAGGAATTTTTATTCCTCTAGATTTCAGTTTGGGATTATTGATAAATAGTGGCTAATGGAAGGTCTAGGAGCTCCTATCAGCAATCTAACGACAGGTTTTATGAATTTCAAGGATCCAAATATAATATCTCTGACTCAGAGTTGAACGAAGTCTTCATATCAGCAGAGGCTATACTGCTTTTCTCTGCATTGTAGGTGAGGGGCATGTTCCTGACTTGGATGAAGCTGCTCACGTTGTGGAAAGGGAATGGTCAGAGGGAAGAAGGCAGAAGGCCAAGGGTTTGAGTATCCTGCCATGAAAAGGGGAGGCTGCAGCGTGACTGTCATTGCTGAGAGGTGGCAATGGTTCCCTTAGATGAAGCTGCTGCTCCATGAGTTCTGGCCCTCACCTCTGGCAGCAGGAATGCTTAACAGCTCCTACAGCATGGGAAAGGTTAACAGTGAGACCATGGCCTTTTCTTCACGGCCCTGGTCATCTGACGACTGTGCTAGGGCTGTCTCTGACCCAACTTCTGCAAACAATCCTTGAAAATCAAGAGCTTCTCATCAGTAAGAGTCTCCAGAGGTGGTGGAGTCTCCGTCTCTGGAGACATTCAAAACCCGCCTGGACGCGTTCCTGTGTAACCTGCTCTAAGGTGGCCCTGCTCTGGCAGGGGGGTTGGACTAGATGATCTACTAAGGTCCCTTCCAACCCTAGGATTCTATGATTCTATGATTCTATGATCAGTAAGGATATTTTCCATGATAATTTGACAACAAAAAGTAATCAACTATATTGACTGAAAATATATAAGCTCATTGAACTCAGGGGTCCTTTTCTTTTAATGGTTATGTGAATCTGAGTCAGATGATTACAACCTGACTGTACTGTGATATCCAGGATATCAGCGTTGAGGCTCATAGCAATTGTTTCTGGCTTTAATATCTATGGACCTATAATTCAACTCAATATTTATTATAATTAAATGTCATGCAGGCATGGATTTGGCTTAATTTCAGGGAACATTTCTAGGCCGTATAGTGGTTTGATGTGTATGTGAGCTTCATCCTCATACATATAGAACTGCATTTCAGCTGAGGTCATAGACACGGTGCAGAGACTGGCAAACACTTTAATCCCTCCTGCCTTGCATGAATCCTGGATTCCCCCAGTGCATATGCCAAAGGTCAGCTCAACATGATTGCCTCTAATCAAATTTCAGGCTGCAGATTTCCACCCATGTCAAGTATCTACATGTCTCATTCCAAAATCCTTTTTGTGAAATGATCTGTTTTGTATATATGCAACCTGAAACCGAAGGAAATGTTCATATTAAAGTTTGTACCAAACCACCAAGATTCACTTAATCTAAAGCCAAGCATGATCCTTCTCATGGTTTCAGCTGGGGTGGAGTTAACTTTCTTGCTAGCAGCTGGTAGCTGTACAGTGCTATGTTTTGGATTGGGATGAGAAATGGTGTTGGTAGCACAGCAATGGTTTTAGTTGTTGCTAAGCAATCAGGGCATTTTCTGCTCCTCACACTGCCCCGCCAGCGAGCAGTGTGGGACGTCACAAGAAATTCGGAGGGGAGACAGCCAGGACAGCTGACGCCAACTGACCAAAGAGATGTTCCATGCCATGTGACTTCATACTCAGCAAGTAAAGCTGAGGGAAGAAGAAGGAAGGGGGGGATGTTCAGAGTTATGGCTTTTGTCTTCCCAAGTAACTGCTATGCATGATGGAGCCCTGCTTTTCTGGAGATGGCTGAACGCCTGCCTGACGATGGGAAGCAGTGGATTAATTCCTTGTTTTGCTTTGCTTTCATTAGTGGCTTTTGCTCTCCCCATTAAACTGTTTTTATCTCAAACCCATGACATTTTTCTCACTTCTACTCTACCAATTCTCTCCCCCATTTAATCTGGAGGAAATGAGCAAGTGGCTGTGTGGTCCTAGTTGTCGGATGGGGTTAAACCATAACAACCCTTTTCTCACAAGTCAGCATATTGACCTTGATATTCAGATCATATCTGAGAATGGATGTCACCTTATACACAAAAAAGTTTTCCTCATAGCTAGTGATGGATGCTAAGTGTGCAGTTTTTCACTTCCTTTCCTGGTGCACGGCCGGATGCTTACATTTACCAGCCTGAGTGGTTTTGTTTCAATCAAAGGAAAAGTGGGGTTTAGGTATTGTCACAACTTTATTGCGTGGTAACGAATATCCATGACAGGGGTTGTTGGCTTTTCATTGAAAAAGACATCAGTGATGTGGAATCTGTGTATCTGTTGGTGTAACTCATTTCATCTCTGTAATTGCTCTTGCCCTTGAACACAATGCCATAGACATAATAACCTAAACATGAATGAACAGCTTTTAGAAAAATAATCACTGTTAAAAAATGGACCTCATTTGGATGTACTAAAGCAATTACATACATTTGCTACTTGTCACATCTCCTCCTGGATAATTTACATCAAACATCAACAATATAACATTCTTCCAAAACTAAAAGCATTTTTGTAAATTTAAAAATAGAGAGAAACAGAATCTGAACATGATTAACTAAACCTTACCTCCTACTCTAACTGTATGAAGGTGTAGATCTACTCTGTGTTTTTCATAGAGGTCTCTGAGGTATAAAAAAGGCTAAGAAATGTTTCTTCTTTCCATGCTAATGAGGAGCCTGTATCTCTTCTGTGCAGTGAAGTGAAATCAAACAGGAATGCTGGCCTAGCCAACTGGAAAATCAATTATTTACACAGTGCAATATGCAAATATCTAGAATCAAATTTATTTTTTTTTCACCTGAATTGTGAGCTTAATTGCACTCATTTTTGAAAGTCTAAGAACCTGAGCTCCAGTATGTAAGGTACCTATACACAGAAATTAGACAAATAGCTTCATACTTAATGCTAAGAGAAATTTTTTGCAAGGTTCATAGACCTTTAACAGTTGGAACTTTATTTCAATATAAGCATGCCTGCATCAGACTGCTTGCCACATTTACTCTTCCTGCAGTACTTGATGTATTTTAATTTGTGAATTTGCTTTACCAGTTTGACTTTGACTTTACCATGTGACTTTTCCTGTCTGCATTGAAAGAGGTCCCAGTTTCTTGTGTTTTGATGACTAGTGTTTGATGACTAATGCTTGCATGTATGTATCTGTACTTCACAGCAGTCCGTGCTTTCACATTCTCTGCTACCTTCCTACTAATTGCATACCGATGATTCTTCTACTTTTCCACACCTGGGGTGCTGGAATCTTAGATTGTGAAGTACAAAGATTAAGAGACTTATGAGATATACCCTTTTTAATGACAAGGAGCTCCTCCTTGAAAGCCATGGTTTCTTGTTGACAGAGTGATTCTCTCAAATGTTGAGGACATGTGTAGAAATCTGTGGAGGATGAATGAATCTTGATCCTTCTGAGCAACCAGAGGAATGGTCTGTTTCAGTGCAGAAGGTGGACAGCAATGAGACACATAAGGAGGCATTTCCTACTCTGCAAGAATTTGGAGGAGTTCACCTGGTTCAGCATTTTTGCACATCTCTTCAATCTGCTTTGTCTTGTGAACAATCTCTTACAATAACATTAAATCCAAAATATAATATCCAACATTGTAAGGGCTGCCTGCAGACGTGCAGGTGCATTTACTGTTCTGCTCCCATTCAATCCACTCTCCCCTTGCCTCAAACACAAGGCCTGTGGTGGCTGTATTCTTTGAGTGCTAAACATGTCCCATTGCACATCGTAAAGCATGATGTTGTTGTCCACTGGTCCAGACCATGACTTCACACAACCAGCTGCAGGATGTGGTTCATTGCAGCAAGATTGATAATTTGTCACTGAGAAAGCACAGTTTATCATCTCCTGGAAAATGATGGAGCCTGAGTAGGGAAAAGTTAACACTCAGAGCTAGGGCTTTTTTTTTCCTTTCCATTATCTACAGCCAATACAAACAAAGTGCCAAGACATCCAAGGTAAGGTCTCTTATTATCTGCCAAATAATGGCCTAATAGGAAGGGGAAAATAAAAAGAAGATGAGCCATAAATCCATCAAGTTCACAGAAAAAGGAGGAAAGAGGAAGGAAGGAAGGAAAGGAAGGAAGGAAGGAAGGAAGGAAGGAAGGAAGGAAGGAAGGAAGGAAGGAAGGAAGGAAGGAAGGAAGGAAGGAAGGAAGGAAGGAAGGAAGGAAGGAAGGAAGGAAGGAAGGAAGGAAGGAAGGAAGGAAGGAAGGAAGGAAGGAAGGAAGGAAGGAAGGAAGGAAGGAAGGAAGGAAGGAAGGAAGGAAGGAAGGAAGGAAGGAAGGAAGGAAGGAAGGAAGGAAGGAAGGAAGGAAGGAAGGAAGGAAGGAAGGAAGGAAGGAAGGAAGGAAGGAAGGAAGGAAGGAAGGAAGGAAGGAAGGAAGGAAGGAAGGAAGGAAGGAAGGAAGGAAGGAAGGAAGGAAGGAAGGAAGGAAGGAAGGAAGGAAGGAAGGAAGGAAGGAAGGAAGGAAGGAAGGAAGAAAGAAAGAAAGAAAGAGAAAGTTACTTAAGCATATGTCTGATAGTTTGCTTTCACACTGAGCAGCACTGTTCTGATATAAGAGAGTATTTGCCTGCCCCACAATAGTACCCACAGAGCAGAGGCAGCCAGAGGCAGCTCTTGGAGTTCATGAAGAGACAAATGATTATGCACAAGTGCATGTTATTGGTGTTGGTTTCTCAGAGACCACAGTAGCCTCAGGCAGTGCATTGATCTAGTCATATACATTAGTCGTGGAGAATACTGCCTGCTCAGAGGGAAAATTTTCTATGCAGCTCCTTCCTCTATGTATCGCCAGAACCCTTCAGGGCAGACAGAGCTGCTAGTGACAGGACATGACCTTCTGCTTGAAAGTGAGGTTTCAAGCACACTGCTCAAAGAAGATGGAGACTCCGCTTTTACAAGGAGTCATATGGAAAAGACAAGGGGCAATGGGTAAAAGTTACTTCTGTGGAGATTCCGATTGGACACATGAGGAAAATTTTTCACAATAAGAACAAACAGCCATTGGAATACTCTCCCCAGGGTAGTGGTGGATTCCCCAACATTGGACTCTTTTGAGATTCAGCTGAACAGGGTGCTGGGTCATCTTGTCTAGACCATGCTTTGGGCAAGAAAGGTTGGACCAGATGATCCTTGAGGTCTCTTGCAACCTGGTATTCCATAAGTCTATGATATTTTCAAGTTCCATGTAGGAACACTAATCCTCTCTGAATTTGTTGTCCTTACCAGTTGCCACCTGGGAACAACTCTTATTCTTTGCATCCATGAGAAATGCATTACTTTCTTCTCATCAAGTAGAATTAATTGAAACTGGAGCAAGCAAGCAAACAGTCACAGGGGACATAGCGTTCAAAGTTATCCACTTAAGCAACTCTTTTCCTTCTCAGTCCCTTAAACGCACACTCCGCTGTCAACCTGTAGCTTCTCAGGAAAAACTAGTACATCTTACTATGCAGGACTCTTGCTTAAAGGCTTCAGTGGAAGGGGAATGGCAGGTAAGCTTTTTTTTTTCCAAAACAATAACAACTGTTTAGTCACTGTGAGCATCCACCATGGTTTTTAGAGCATTGTCCTTTTTTTTTACTATGTATACGTGAGTTTGTGACTCTGGTGTTGGAGAAGCTCCTGTAGCGAGCAACCAGGCCAATAAAAAAACTAGAAACATCTCTTTAAGCACGTTTCTTTAGAACATTTCATCCTGGTGCAGCAGGCAAAGTATGGGTGCATAGGTGCCATTAATATATTAATATCACTTGGGGACAAGCAGGTAAAGCCACCAAGAAACTCCCATCCCTTGTATGTTTTATGGCCAATGCTGCTGTGCTGGTGCTATAGCCATAAGATTGGCATGGCAGAGATTCTAAAATCGTCACAGTACTTATACTTTTATCATGTCCACTAAGATGACAGATGTGCTTTCCCAGCATGTTCTGTGTTTTTCCTACTCTCAGAAAAGGAAATTATTTCAGAAACATTTCATTCCTGGTTAGTATTCTTGTCCTCTTCCTGGTGCCATCACGTCATTTGAGCTGCTAAATTATGCGTCAAAATGGTGTGTGCTTTCTATAGATAAATCTATTCAGTGTGGAGATCTCAGCCCCTTTGTATGAGAGGCTCCTAGGAACTTGGCAGACAGAAGGGTTGCCTTCATGCTAGCTGACAGCTTTGGTACACCGAAAGGAGGTGAACCAGAGCAAATGGGTAGTTTGACCACAAGTCCTCCAATTCTGGCTGATTCTAGCTGTCTCTGCTATATAATCACAGCACACCAGAAGAAAGGATCCAGAACACAGACAGCTAGCTCACCATCTGGAAAAAGCACCATAAGATTCCTGCCCAGAATGCTATGTGCTTACTTTGAAATCGGCCCCTGCTGTCTTTATGCCATTGTCGTAGAAATTAAGTAGGAAACAGCTGGCCATGTGGACACAGTTATTGCAGAATATCACTTCTGCAATAGGGTAGCAAAAAAGATCACTGAAAATGCCCATGTGAAATGAGCTCTCCATATGCACATGACAATGTCAGCTTGCAACATCTATTTTGGAGGTGGAGCTCAATTGCTTTCACTGTTGTCTTTTGCATCCCTAGTAAGTTAAAAATCAGCAGCAATGTCAAGAAAAAATCTTGCACTTATTGCAGGGCTAATAATGGAAGATAAAGATAGTAAGTTAAACTTTTTTATGATTGTGCATTCAAATGGCCTTATAGAGAACTGTTGCTCAGGACAAACTAGTTCTTCATGTCTGAGCTCCCCAAGACACAAAAATTAAACAAAATTAGTCAGCTTGTCAAGATAAAGTAAGTCATAAAAGGAATTTTTATTTTTTTTTTCCTAGTGGACATTTTAGTGTAGTTTAGCAAAGAGCTCGTTTCAAATCTGTGCTTTGATGGAAAAGTCAAACTACAGTAGGAAGGAGAAAATGCTGAACTCCTTAGAAGAGTGACTTAACCCCAAAGAATGCTTAAGTATGAGGAAACTAGAGCAGGCAAATATATACAGATGGCTTATTGTTTGTCTGGATTTGGATATCACTTATGCTACCAGAAGTAAAGATTAACAGATTTGGACCTTTTTCAAGGCTTGTGTCTGCCTGCTTCCACCATCATGCGTCCCTGAAGACATCAACTTTAAGTCAGACTGCCCACAAAAGGGAACTCTGTGAAGGGTTATGCTAAGACACTGGGGAGTCTGTGGCTGCTGTACTAATCACAGTGTCTAAACTCAGGGACCACAGGCTTTCAGCTCTCAGAAAGGGGTGATTAGGCACTGAAATCAGAGTGAGGAACAAAATGATCATTTTACTATTCTCAGCAACCTCAAAAATGTCCAAAAGGGGTGGCTTAACCAGTTTGCTGAGGACACACACTTTGCATAAGTCCCATTTTAACTCTAGGATCAGACCCTTTCTTTTTTTTCTTCATCTTTTTTAACAAAATGAAAAGGATGCTTGCAAATATGTAAATGTGTTGTCAGATTTGCATTGCCTGAGATAGGGATTTTCTGGTTGCACAGTAGGGTAATAGCTTTTAATCAGTACTCAGTAAATCTCTGCCTGAGGAGAAGGAGCTAGATGATTACCTAATAGACTTAAGTTTGGCTCTAAGGTTGGTTTAGATCAGTGCTGCTACAAACAGACAGGCCTGCCTAATTGCTATAGAATGTATTTTAAATGCTCATGAATGAATACACAGCAGATTTGAGAAACAGCTATACATTGGAGTCTGTGTACCGTAAATGGTGCCCGGATGATTTGCATGCACTCCCACTACATACGAAAGTAACTCATTAAGTATTTATATGCAGGTATTTATATGTGGAAATATTCATTTAAAAAAGGCATTTCCTTCCTTAACAGATTTATGTATTTATGTTGTGCAAGCAATGTAAGTATCACACTTCTAACATTAGGAGTGTACAATGTATGCACTAGTTCTCCAGCCTCAGTTTTTTAGTCTAGTTTCTTAACCATCCATAACATCTGTCTGACAGTCCATTTGACACTCCACTAATAGCTTTTGAATCTGTTGGTTGACTTCAAACACATTTCATGAAGGGATAGAAATGACATTCCTCTTCATTTCCTAAAAATCAATGGATTAGTGCTGCCGCCACCAAGTGAAAGGTTGCATGGCAATAACTGTTTGGATTTGAATGCATTACAGCAGGCATTAATTTCTGCATAAGCAGGCATTAGAAAAGGTGGGAAAGAGAGGAAATACTGGGGAAAATGGATGAGATGCTTTAAGGTAAATATGAGAGAGCAAAGAGTGATTTTGTGAAAGGGTCAGGGAGTCGAGGTTATTAAAAGGGTGGCATAGCATACTGCATGCTGTAACCAACATTTATTAGTTCTTCTGTTCATGAAACAATTAAAAAAAAAAAAAGCTGAAAGCAACATAGGCATGTTTGGATTAACTTCTGTATTTTCTGCTGTCTGAAAGCAAATGTTCTGTGTTGCATTTTATACAAAGCAAGCCTCCTAGACAACTTAAGCTTTTTCAATTAGAGCAATATACCAGCTCTCTATTAGTGCTGTGGGAATACATCCAGCAGACAGGAAATAATTTCTATGAGAAATGGTTAGCACTTCAGCTTGATTAAGGGTAGCACCGTCAGGGTCAACTCTCTGTTGCATGGCTTGCTGTCCTGACTATAATTTTCCTTCTACTCACATGGAAGTGAGAAGTATTTTAAAACTGTAAAATTATGTGAGAAATAATCACCTCCAAAATTCCTGCTTGGAATGGCTAGACGGATTTCTTATGACACGAGGTGCTGGCAAAAATCAAGATGCATTGCTTCATGTCCATGTACTCTTGTGAAAGCTCTAAATCGGGCTTAAAACCAAGTATTTTTCTCTGAGTGAGGAAAGCATCCTTTACCAGTTAGACTTTGCATCTTTGTGTTCTGTTCTGCCTCTCTTAATGAAATTGCAGGAGGTGTTCTCACCATGCTGAGATAAAACAGTATGAGGAAAAAGAAACTGCATGAGATTTTGCAGGTCAACTAGATATCCAGCAATGCAAATCCACTCAGCAGTAGTCCCTCAGTATTCCAGTCTCCAAATACAAGTTTTCAGAGCTGTGCAGAGTCACAAATGAGTTGGAGCAGTCGGAAGCTGACAATAATCTTCCCTGGGACAGAGTGACGGTTGTGGTCATTGCCAGGTTCACACTGCTGTTGTTACAGCATTGAATTATCTCCGTCAGGAAAGTTGTAAAAGGTATGTACAACCTGCAATTTTCCTTTTGTTATTCTTCATGTTAGGTGTGCCATGTACTATACAACCTTCACATTGGCCCACTGTAGTGTGTTAGCACAGGAAAAAATTCTAAAGCACCAATTTTTAAATTGTGTCATGGCCCATTTTCACAGATAGACTATGCAATGGGTTCTAATTTGCTTTTCACAAGTACCTAAGGCACAGGAATATTTGACAAAAATATGCTGGAAACCCACCATAGAAAATGCTATATTTTTCACAGACACTGCATGAATTCAAATAGGAATCTGGCATTAATATAGGCATTGTGCTTTATGTTTATGTATTAAACCTTTGCTTCAGGGCACAAAATAATCACTAAATAATATAGATAATGTAAAATTCCTCCTCTGGGAAGAGTTTACCTGATGAGATTTTTCTCAGCTTTATTTGATCACTGCAGAACACAGGGTAAATGCTATAAACTAAAAAGATCCCTTGGAAAATCTGTTTTCTTTCTTATTATTCTCCTGAGTAAAGCGTACATTTCTCACTAGCTATTATAAAAATCATAAGGTCCCTCACCAGGAAGAGTCAGCCTCACTGGTTTCTTTTCCCAGCTACAGTTACAGAACTTTGATATTAACCCAACATCCACATCCAGGCTTAAAAATGAAACCTTGTTTCAAGTCAATTGAGTAACCTTATTGACTTCGCTGTAATTACTCTTACTGCCTTATGCAAGGGAAGAACTGAAACCCCAGACAAATTAACGTTCCTTAGTTTTGTCTTTGACACTGAATGCCAGTGGTCAGACAGTTTGGCTGGCATGTTTTCCTCACCTTTAAAAATGCTAAATATCACCTTCTTTAGTAGTCCACCCTTCCCCACCCTCCCAGCCTCCTCCCCAGTCCCAAGATTTCCTCAAACTAGCTGGTAGAGTGAATTTTCTTTGCATTGAAAGAAGGAAAACAACTAAACAAGGGTCTTTCTGTCCACTTGTCAGAAAGCATTCAACAGAGAACTCCCACAAGAGACCAGATCCAGCAACTGTCCAGGACAGCTGCAGAAAACTGAAGAAGCAACTGAATTTTGCAGGCCAGGTTATGGTCTCCACGTCAGCAACATAAATCTTAAAAATTGTTTCAACTGGTAATACTTAGTGGTTTCATAAGCTCTATGCCTTCCAGAAGTGCTGAGTCCTTTTAGCATGCACTCCACAGGCCAGAAAAGCCCATGAGGCACTTGCTTCTCTGATTGCAGCAGTACTATTTCAGTAACTAAAGACTGGTCATCAAAATCTCTAAATCTAGTTTTTTCTTAATTGAAGCAGTTAATTTAGTTAACAATGTACCAGCATTTTGCAGCATTAATTTATTTATGTCAATTCAATTTTAAAAGTCTCTGTTAGAAACGTCAGCTAAATCAAGTGTTTCTCATTTAAAGAAGGCTCTAATTTATCTGCAGTTTAATGTGGCTAGATATTATTAGCTTCACTTGTGCTTTTGTGCATACATAGGAGTAGGCCTAAGGGAAATCTCATTGTTGTGTGCTTTTCATGTCTTCTCTCCCAACCTCTGTATCAGACCAGCTACAATGCAAGTGGGGGATTCTATGCATGAGTTCAAAAAAGGTGCTTCTCCTTTTTTTTTGGTGTGAGGTTTGGACCTTTTCAGAGTAGAAAAGAACATCAAAAAATACCTCTTGTAAACAAGAAGTGGTTAAGTATTTTGCTTGGAGACAGAGTTCCTATGTCTTTGGGAACAATGTTACTTGAAACGTTCGTTATCTCTTCCTCTTTTAAACAGTTCAATAAAGAGACCTTAAACCCAAGGTTCACAGTGATATTAGCAAAAGGTTAAGATAATATTTTTAAATTATTTTTTTCATCAATGATTTCAAAGGGGAAAAGCAGCATAATTTAATTTTAATTGCTGGTCCCATTTCCACAGAATGGTGTGTATTGATAAAACAGATGTAATCACAGCCTCTGAACACCCTTACATACTATAGTTGTGGACAAGGGTAAATGAACCAGAACAGAATAGGAGGAAGTATGGGTTACATGAAAACACTATAAACTGGTGTGTAAATACTTTATCAGAAATGTGCTTTTATACAATGCTGTTTGAATCATTTGGCGGTCAGTCCTCCAGAGGCTAATTGCTTATTCGCTTCTGGTCACCCACAGTCCCAGTGAGAGAGCACTGCAGGTGTGCTGGAACTCTGCGAGGAATTGAAGGCATCAGCAAATTACCTCCATCTTCTCTCACCTTGGGCAGGAACAGAGGCACCCTGGAGGATCTTGCAGGGCTTCACAGTGTTGCTAGCTGCAACAGCTCCCCTCTAGGACATTGATTATGTCCTAGAAACATTGATGAGGACATTGATTATGTCCTCATGAAATTCAATAAGGGCAAGTGTAGGGTGCTGCACCTGGGGAGGAATAACCCCCTGCACCAGTACAGGTTGGGGGCTGACCTGCTGGAGAGCAGCTCTGAGGAAAGGGACCTGGGAGTCCTGGTGGACAACAGGATGGCCATGAGCCAGCAATGTGCCCTTGTGGCCAAGAAGGCCAATGGCATCCTGGGGTGCATCAAGAAGAGTGTGGCCAGCAGGTCGAGGGAGGTCATCCTCCCCCTCTACTCTGCCTTGGTGAGGCCCCACCTGGAGTACTGTGTCCAGTTCTGGGCTCCCCAGCTCAAGAGGGACAAGGAATTGCTGGAGAGGGTGCAGCATAGGGCTACTAAGATGATTAGGGGACTGGAACACCTCTCATATGAAGATAGACTAAGGGAATTAGGTCTCTTTAGCCTGGAAAAGAGGCGTCTGAGAGGGGACCTAATTAACACTTATAAATACTTGAAGGGTGGGTGTCAGGAGGATGGGGCCAGGCTCTTTTCAGTGGCGCCCAGTGATAGGACAAGGGGTAACGGGCACAAACTTGAGCATAGGAAGTTCCACCTAAACATGAGGAGGAACTTCTTTACCTTGAGGGTGGCAGAGCACTGGAACAGGCTGCCCAGGGAGGTGGTGGAGTCTCCGTCTCTGGAGACATTCAAAACCCGCCTGGACGTGTTCCTGTGTAACCTGCTCTAAGGTGGCCCTGCTCTGGCAGGGGGGTTGGACTAGATGATCTACTAAGGTCCCTTCCAACCCTAGGATTCTATGATTCTATGATTAGGTGTGGATTGTTAGACTACAGCAAAGCTTTGGCCATTTTCTTTCTGTTCCAATGTACATCTTACCTTGTGAATGCAAGACTCATCTCCATGCTGAAGGAGCCTGCTGGAATGGTGTCTGAAATCATTTCCAATGGCCTCTTGGCATTCAGGAATGAGTCAAGTTTTGCTGCGTCTTTCAAAAAGACCAATTTGTGTATCTGGCTTTAACAGTACAAAGAAAAGGTTATAAAGGATGGAGAGATGAGAAAGTAGATGTGAAAGAGTAAGAGGGGAAGACTGGAAGCCACTGATGTGAAAAAAAGGAGAAACAAACCAAGCCAAATAATCCAGGCAGCCAAAGAAGCTATAATCCTGAGATAAAGCGTAAAATAATTTACTGAGCTACATTTTCATAGTACTGAAAGATTCTGAATATTTTCTAGTAGAAAAATAAGCTGATTCTTTTTCCCCTGAAAAAATGGGAACATTTTAGAAGTTTAGTGAAAGAAGGGGAGTAAATGATACTGTAATATACAGCCCAATATAATATACAGCTGTAATATACAGCTTTTTTTCAATTAGTGATTAATTAAATAAGCTGAAAAAGTCTGCAGAAAGATTCAGATTCAGACCAAAATGAAATGAAAACAGGTTATTTTCTGAGCAAAAGATCAAATAAAAAAATAAAAAATGTTCCAGCTTATCTGAATTAACGCTAGTGTTTGCTTAACAGAAAATTAAATGTTTCATTTGATGATTATTTGGTTCACTTTTTTCACCCTGAAAAATGGAAAAGTTTTAAGTATTTTGTCCACCTGCACGGCTGATACAGGCATTTGACCTAGAGGGCAAGCAGTACATTTAGAAATAAATCCAAGAAAAAAGACAGGAACAAATGCTGAAATATTTTCTGTCCCTTCTATTTTTCTGTAGCTTGGATAACAAAACAATTGCTTTAGCAATTCTACTTTGAAATCCAGAGAGAAAGCTATCTGGTACAAGGAGCTAACCTAACATCTTTTTCAGCGTTTCAAATCATAGTTGCTGCAAGAGTGACAAAGCAAAGCACATATTCAAAAATGCCTTTAAAAATCTTATAATGGATCTGGTCTCATAAGTGGATGAATTAGAATATAGAACTGGCCTGAAAAATTCCTTATGGGTTTACAAGTTGCAGCAAGTCTCTGGGGAGTTAGATTCTGAGCTATAAACCTGCCAAAGTACACAGATCTATGTGGTGTAGACAACGTTTGGAAGCTGACAACTTTCCACAACAAAGACACCTCTGATACTGAAAACCAGACCTCTCTGGTTTTCTGTCTCCTGTGTTAAATCACACTGAGCATAGGCTTAAATGTAAGGTAATAATGATAATTTTAGGAAGAAGGAAAATTCCAGATAATAGTAGAAAAACAAAAATAAGTGTAGCTGTTCTCAGTTTAACAAACTTAGGAGGGTTTCTTCCTTGTTTCCTTTGATTTGCAAACTCCTGTAGAAATGATTTAATGTTCATTAGTGTTTTAGATGTGTTTTGCAAAAATATTTATTCTTCCTTTTCCTTGTCCTTTTCCTCTGTTTATTTCAATGCCAAATGAAAAATAATGACTCCAACTTATACTACCATACAAAACAGTTATTGCGAAATGGGCCTGGGACAATACTCTTGATTGCCCCCTCACTGCATGGATTTATATTGGCCAGCATCAAGCCAACAGAGATGATGAATGCTGAACCCAGCTTTGATTCCTTCCATCAATAGAGACCTTCAGCTCTTTCTCTCTCACACTCACTCTTACATCCTCCCTGTATTTAGTCATCCATTTGCATGAAATCTCTGAATCCCAAATATCTTTCATAATCCTCCACCCTTTTGTCAAATGCAGCTCAAATTAGCCATCTGTTTCAAAATTTGCCACCAATGGACAAAATATTGGAGTGCATAATCGCATTCCTTTCATAAACCAGGCAAGCACAGGGCAAGGCCTCATGAGGCCCTTCATTACAGAAACTCGTCCTTTAAGTTTTATCTTGCTACAAAACTCTTGACTGAAACTTTGCGTGTTTTTTGGTAAAAAACGGTCAAGGTAACATTACTTAATATATTTACCTGACATCTAAGTAATTCCATTGTGCTACATGCTTGAAAACAGAGCTGGTCAAAACAAAAAGGAAAACAACTATTTTCCTTGCAGAAAGTACTGTTTGTTTTTTTCAAGAAAATACTGACAGAAAACATTTTTTTTTCAGTTCAATAAGATGTAACAGTCACTCAGAGGTTTTGAAGGAAAGAGTATTACGAGTAGGGCTCATCAGTCTTTTCTTTTTCACAGTGTGGATGAACATCTTTCAACCAACCTCACATAAAACTTTTGATGTGCAATCATCAAATCAGGAGTAAGGAAATACATCAAGAAGTTTCAGAATTTGGAATAGGCATTGAAAATTCTTTCACTCTTGAACATACTTTGTTTTGTTAGTATTACTTACAAGTGTTTGTGAGAAATCTTGCACGTGTGTGTCTTCAGGGCTAAATTCAATGATGGGACAGTGGAAATAATTCTACCAAATTTATTTTGGTAGATCATGTCTTGAAGAATTTCTAAAGGTTGTCCTTTATTTTAAGAGCTGTGTTTTCCTTTTCTGAATACTACAAGCCGTAAAGAGGGTTCTGCAAAGAAGGATGGTCAGGGAAGAGAAATGAGCCCCCATTTCCATTAAAACCTGTTGCTTCACAGTTATTAACTTTCTCTCTAAACTTTGGAGAAATATGTGTAAATCTACAAAGGAAGCATGATTTTTATAGCATACAAAGCATTTAGCCTCAACTCTTTGAAAATAACGCATAGATATACAAGCTAGCTCTGTTTTTACTATATAGTGAATGCATACTCTTATTATTTCCAATATATATATGGCATGCTCAGAAGACAGAAGATAACGTGTTGTGCATAAGAATGCACTGAAACAATTTGGCTAGATTTATTAAGTTAATGCAGTGTTTAGTTGGTATAACATTACCTCCTTGATTTTTAAACTGTAACCACAGTAGGGAACAATTTGCTGCATTGGCAGAACAGGACAGACAGTTTGCAAAGCTGCCCAGCTTCCTGCCTCCCTCTTAGGACACTAACCTTCTTGGGAACTGTGAATTAATCCCCTTAGCCCTGCAACAACAAGGGAGCCTAAGCAACATATGAAACATAGAGCACTTGAGCAGTGTAAAGGTAATGTCAGTATGTGGGCATTTGAAATTACCACAGCTGCAGACCTGGGAGGTGACATTTTTGACTGAAAGCTCTGCTTCAGACTGCATATTGAACACAGGTGTGATTCAGGCAATGACTTCACGTTTGTTACATCCACAGGGTTGGCGGGGCTTCTGGCTTTCCAGGAGTAACTCTCAACAGCAAAAAGGAAATTAATTAGGATCATTCTTGACTTTCTAATGAAAGGAGCACATCAGTTTCTCTATCAGTATTTAACTTTGTTAAAAATAATGTCTATGTTTGGGTTGGTGGGTTTTTTCAGAATTTCAAACTTTCATATACGGTTTTCTTGCGGTTTTCAGTGTTTTCACCATATGTGCATTTGTAAAACTACTAGTGAGAAGAAAGAAGTTACCAAAAAATGGACAGAGTAATCACCTTTTTAGTGTAATAACTAAGGATTTGGGGGTTGAAGAGGATTTGGGGGCTGACTTTTTTTTTAATACTGCTGTTTTCCAAATATTAGTGATTTTGGATGCATTATATTTACGTGGGCCTGCTTGAGTCAAGCAGATTTGGCCTTCTCAGAATAAGGCTTTGCCACTGGAAAAGTCAAATATGCCAAAGTACCTCAATTAGGCACCTCCCGAACTGAGAGATTTAAAACCCCCAGTCTTTTTTCATCTGTAACCTGCATTTGGAAGCATTTTAACCCAACTAGCCTATTCTATTCTGGTGCAAGTAAGTTACAACGTTTGCCCCATAGTCAGGCTCAATCTTTAGCCAAATGAACAATAGAAACGCAAAGGCTGCATCAGATGCTTGACCTGCCATGGGAATGATCTACTTACGCAGGGTTTCGGTCGAAGCACTGCAAAGAGAACTGAGCTAGCATTCAGCCAAACCAGTAAAACATCCTTTGAGAGGCAGCACTGCTCGTTGTCAGTGCCCTGCGGTGGGTGGTGGTGAATGTCTGCGTTGGACTTTCTCACCTTTGTGAAGCCTTATGCAAGACGGAATTACAATCAGCGTTTGAAGATCTTCTCCTGTCAGGTAGCTCTCTGCCGCCTAAACACAGGAGTCTAGGTCTACAGATAACACTGTCAGCTTCAATTTTTACAGGCCTGTAGGAATGGGAAGACTTTTGCTGGCATCATGGGATACATACGGGTGTGTCTTTGCCTCCTCCCTCTACAGTGGTACTATCCTGTTAACATTAGTTTGCCAAGCTAGGTACATTATGTTCTAGCAGAACACAGCCTCCTAATAATGTTTGTTTGACAGACAATAAACTTTATTTTCAACAGGTGGTCTGTATGGGATTGAAGGCTGCAATATTGCAATTGATTTTGATAATTTCTTCCAGTCTGGGAGGTTAGGCTCTGAGGAATCAGAGAGAAGCCAGTTATTTCTACANTGAAATAAATAATCATGACACTGTGTGGTATTTGCTAATGGACAGGTGACATAAGCAATGTCCTCTGAAGGAATGCGGTTGTTTGTGGTTATTTATGTTTGTGCTGTGAGCCAGAAATAAATTCAGAGCCCCATAGCATTAGAGAAAGGTACTTTCTCCCTTAGTAGCAGTCCCTGCAGCAACAAGGGGGTAAAATGACACTAAGAGCAGGTCAGTAACAGAGGAGCAGAACACAGCACTCCTCCTCAGCACAGCCTGGTGGACCCAAAGGAAAGGCCCCTGGGACAGAGATTTGGTGCCTCAGGCTGCCGGCTTGGCTGAGGCTTTTTCTCCAGGTGCAGACAACACAGGTGGACTCTTTAAAACAAGACAACAACAATTTTAAAAATAGCTTTAAAGTAAGAGAAAGCAAGCACTTAGGAAAACTAGCAGGCAGAGGAAAGGAAGGAGGTTGAGTATGGACTAAAGGGACTTGAGAGGACAATGGAGGAAATAAAGGGAAAAAATGACAAAGTGAAAAGAAGTGATGAAAGGAGGAACTATAGAAAGGACTGACAATGTAAAGGGGTGAAATAAAACATGATCTCATATACAGACGTTCACGATCAGGAAACATTATTTCTCCTTCATTTTTATTTCCTTGGCAGAGAAGCTGTAGGGAGGAGGAAATTAAGTGTTTGCTGCTGGTGCCGATGGAAACTTTTGTTTCAGCTGAAGCTTGGGAAGGGGAAGAATTTCCCTTGGTCAGACCCAGGTGAGGGTTTACAGAGCGGTGGTATCTATGTTGGAGGCAGAAGCCCTTAATATCTGTCTTAATTTTTCAGGCCCTGACTAAGGTAAGCAGTGTTAATGAGGCTTTAACATACTTGCTACTGACATGTGACATGCATCTATAAATATTCAAGGAATGATGGGATCACTTAACCACGCTTTCTTTGTTTCAGCCTCAGTTCCTATCCCAAACTGAACTGGAAAATTTTTTATGGACTTTGGCTTGTCTCGGTTAAATTAACCCCCCCGCCCCTCTTCCTATACCTCCTTTCCCGTCTACTTCTTCTGAATCATTCTCTCGAGCTGCGTCCAGGCTGCTTTCAGCTCTGGCATTGAACTGCCTCTTGTCACTAAAGACATCCTGGCATGTACATAAAAGAGATTTGGAGGTGGAAATGACCACCAGTTAAATCACCTCATCCTCCCTCTGGTCAGCGCAGGATTGTTCCTGCAGCACGCTCCCAAGGGCTTGGGGTTTTAATGCTTTGAGCAACAGAAATTCCACCCCCACCCCCTTTGGGAGGGGTGCCTGAGAGCTAATAGATCACACTCTTATGCAATTTTTCCTGATACATAGCCTACATTTTCCTTTGTTTGATGTCTTTACTCTGTTATTTCTATTTATAACTGGTGCTGGGTGAATCCCAGGTGGTTCTGAGGTTTATTTCTGTTTAAGAAGGCATGCAAAAAGGCAGAGACTAGTCCACATTCTTTAAACCTTTTGGTGCCTTCCTGACAGGCTCCGTTATTTCTTCCCTAAAACCGACCAGGGCCCATCAGAAGGCCTCACTTCTCTCTATCCCAGGAGGGTAGGAGATTGGATACTGGCCAGACCTCTGCTCTGGTAAATCTCTTCTGAAAACAGAGAACAAAACCTTGATCTCCTCTATCTATAACATGCCTTTTTCTAGTCATTACCCAATAGCCTAATTCCTTCAGTTTAATTTCCTGTGCTCATTTAGCTGTTGCCATGCTTTCTGTTCTTCCTGACCTAACTGAGGGGGTTTATCAATACTTTTTCATTGGATCAGTTCCTTTGATGCCTGAGCATGAAAGGTACTTCTTAAGAATTTTTTCTTAAGAAAGAAAGCTATTTCTTAAGCTGCTATTCCAGTCAACATTCCACAAAACACTGCAGTAATCAAATGGCAGCAAGTGGCATCCTCTCCCACGTTCTGAAGAAGTCTTGCACGAAAGGATACAGTCAAGGGCTGCAAATTCTTCCTTCAGACCCTCCATCCTGCACAAGTGCAAGTACTGCAGAGGAGTCTCAGCACATCCCACACTTCACAGCTGCCCAAGCAGTAGCTCAGCATAACTGTTACTGGCAATCCTTTTCAGGAGGGGCATATCATGCATGTGTGCAAGCTCCATGACAGACAGTGCTGTCAGGACTTTCTCACTACCTGAAGTTCTTCATCATGAGAGCAGCTTTCTCCTTCTTCAGATGTCAGAGACATTAGTCCAGTCCTTGATTCAGGCATCTAATTTGGCCAGGGCACAAAAGTCACACTCAGAGGGCCTGTTCCTGCTACTGTCCTTTTAATAAATAGTAGTGGCCAGAGCTCTAACAAGCTCTAGATCATATCTGTCTTCTGTTCAGTTTGAAGAGGGATTTAAATCCACAAACTAAATCCAGCAAATCCATTGCTGTCAGAATGGCCCTTGCGCTATAGCGTATAATTTGTCTTCTCACTCTTTCCCTGTGAAGGCTAAATGACAACAAAATAGTTGTTCTGCTGCAGCAAGAGATATAAGAAATGAGAAATACCTGCTGTAGTCTGGTAGTCTAGGCATTCAGATACAGGAAAATTATTTTTAAATGCCTTTACTTGAGGCTTTTTCATTTTTTATACAACAGTAAATGAGTTCAGCAAGACACTGGTTCACAAATAGCATTCATGTTTAGATTATTCTCTTATGAGGCAGAAAAACTGCAGTTCTGTCCCTGATCCAAACCCAGGACACTGTTTTTCCCCCAGCCATGCTACTACACTAACATTAGGCAAGAGGTAGGAAGAAGAGGCACAAGCAACTGCTTCTCCTGTATATTTTGTATGGTTTAAGTGTGCTGTTAGCCTGCTAGATCCCAAAAGGAAGACAGAAGGAGAAACAACCAGTTGTGAAGCTTGCTGGCTCATAGACAGCTCAGTAGTAGCTGATCTTTCTTTGGTGATTGTTCACACAGTGAGCAGTAGGAATAGGGTGGTGTCATGGCTTAGCCCCAGCCCCATCAGAACCAGGACAAGTAGGCTCAGGAAATTGCTTTAGTACTGTAGAAATGTAGGTGGGAGAAGAACAGTGCTTCCATAGACATGAGCTTCCAAAGTCCCCTTATGTCCTGACAAACATAAATCCATGGTTACAATTTTAGCCATCTGCTAGTTTCTACACTATATACACATATATCGAAAATTTGAAAGCCAAGGTTTACTGTGTAAGTTGAATGCCAGTGTCAAGAAGTAATACACACTGATAATAAACCACTGCACTGCCAGAACAAATAGTTGGACAGAGTAATTACTAAACAAATGGAAATATGATTTTCTTTTTTTCTGAGGCAGAGAACTGAGGACCATCAAACCAACCCTAACATGACTCAGGAAAATTTACCAAGAGTAGTGTATGTACACAGGGAGACCCTTTTTGGCATTACAGACTGTAAATTATGGTTATTCCTATGAGGCAACAGAAGAGGTTCTGTCAGTTGTACAATTACTTTTTATTAGCAGTGCTCTTTCAACTCAAGAAAACATTGGCTGAGGTTCAAGACCAAGATTTGGCTCAAACGCCACCATAATTTTTCAGAAATGTGATGAATGTTCCCTAAGAAACAGTTTCCTAAGAAAGCCACAAGAATGTTTTGAGCTAGGTTACAGGATATCTAGAATGATATCCAAAAGTTGCTACCGCTGAGGATCAATTGCCGTAAGTAATTTCACCAAATGAAATTTTTACCTGTCAGACTGGCTGGTACTCTGACAAAAAGACACCTGACACACTTGGATGAACTCTTTCATAAATTTTGACGTATGTATACATGTACACAATTCATCACACATCTCGAGCGTTCATGTTGAAGGATATTAGACAAGAAAATCTAGTGACAGGGGAAGAAAATCCTGCCACTGTGAAGGTAATGACATGCACTAATAGCCGGAGGGTGATACACTGAACATAAATTCAGTCAACAATCGCTCATGCCATATTCCCAAACCTGAGCAAAAACTTTATTTTACTGAAGCTGATATTTTTTTCCATTGCTCTCAATGAGGGCAAGATGTCAAAAGCTTTCCCTGCTGTCTTCCCTGACAATGTATCCCTACAATATCGCAGCAGTAAAGCATGCATCATTACTGATCTGAGTCGTAGCAAACTTAGAATACTAGTAAACATTAAAAAACTAACCTTTAGTTTATTCTGACTAGAATATTAAATTGCTAGAAGACACTGGAGATGAATCATGTAAAATGTGCACTTTTGAAAAGATCACAAAACACTTTTAATGATTACTGCAGTTATCAGGAACACAAAACGTAACTTGTACAATTTTTTCTACAGTGCTTTATACAGAAATACTGGAAAATCGCTAGGTACTTCCAGAGAATTCCTGTTTGCAACGGGAGAATTAAGAGCATAACCATCAAGCAAAAGCAGGAGAAATAGTAATTTCTATCTGTAAAACATTCATACAATTAGAAGTGTATCTCTGAGGAGGCAGATTTAAAATCATCTCAATTCTTACATATATCAGGAATATCTTCTACAATTTTGAAAAGTTAATCTTGTTGCACCTTTAACCAACTGTACAAACTGGTAATATGAATTTCCTTATTGGGAGTATGGAGCTAATTAAATTTAGTGACAAATTTAGAGATTTACCAGTGAAAGGCATTGCAGCTGGGGAAGTAGTTCAACCCTCCCCTAACTGAATGGGCCTCTCCAAGCTTGTATTTTCGCTCTTTGCTTTTTTCTTTCCTGGGCTGCAGAAAGATTTTAGGTTCATAGTTAACCAAGAGGATGTTTCCATCTCTCTCTCAACTCTCCAGGGAATTCTTGGTACTTGTGGTTTTGATATGACTGTGATCAGATATTTCTTCCTCACACTCATTTCCAAGTTATTTTAGATTATACAGGCCTGGCACACTCTCAAACACAAATCTTAAATTTGGCAACATTGCTACAACAGACACACGCACACAGAAAGCAGAGGGCTAGACAAAACAGGATAATTTGAAGACTGTATTTAAAAGCGCAGGAAAGAAGCAGAACTGAATTCCCCCAATTTGATAAGATTGCTGCAAAACGAACTTGTAGCTTAGTAAAGCGTGGCAGCTTTGCCTCTCTGCAGGCTATAAAATTCAATGCTTACTAGTTAAGGCTTCAATGTATTTAAATAATTTGGTTCCTATTTAATTGCCTTTCAGGAGGACTGAGAATAAATAGAAAAATATCCATAGTTTGTTTACACTGATTAAAACCTTTCCCAGACCTTAAAATACCAGAGAGAATTTTCTTCCCAAAGAAAGGTTAGATTGATTCCTGATTTAATCGGTTGCTAATCATCATTAAAATCAAGGTTTACATGGTGTCTTAGACCCAGAATAACCTTCCTGTTATTAACTCCACACCATCTGATAGAACCCTCTATATGAAACAGAACAAGAACGTAGTAAACATGTGACAAAAGACATCACAGAAATAGGTGATAACATATTCCTACACCTTTAATGGAAACATTTTGTTACAATTTAGGTTATGTGATATTATTGCATTTTTAAAATGTGTGAAAGAAAATGCACAGAATAAAAAGTCAAAGGACACCAATGAATGTAGATATTTTAAATGATCATCATAAAAGAAATAAAATACATTACACAAATAAACAAAGGTTATATCCACAGTCATGAATATGCACTCTCCTCTACACAAAAACAACAATAAATAAAATCACATTATATGCAGATAGTTCTACTTACATCAGTACAAACATACTGTGCAGCCTTCCATTTGTTTTCTACTAGACTGGTATTAGGTTTCTCTGTTGTCCAGTATTTTTACATTAATAATGGAACAGAATCACCGAAAAAAGGGGACAAATTTAACATCCGCACTGTCTATCCTGAGTCCTCTTAGTTTTGTAATAATTACACCCTATGCACAAGAAACACACCAAATTCTACCCATTGCCTTCATCCCAAGGCATCCCAAGCCATGCCACTCTACCCAAGTCTTCTCAGCACTTTTAAGACCTGCACAGCCAAGATGACATTGTTACCAGGTAAATACCCAAACTGAGGGCACAGTACACCCTGAGCTGGTCCTATGCACCACTTACAGGCCATTTCAATTTTAGGTAAGGGGTCTATGTGGGATTTAAAAGGTGAATAAGCTTTCTGCTGAGTCTCTGAGAAAGTAGATATTGAATAATAAAGACCGTGTACTCTGCAGAAAGAGCTTCATCCCATCCTCCATGCAGACAATAGTATCATCATGGGAGTATAAACAATCCCTGAGCATCTTCCCTCGTCTCTCTCCCTAGCTCAACTGCACAGATATTTTCCCTATATTCTCAACAGATCTCTTCATCCTTTGCATACTTTACTGCAGAAGTCATCACAACATCTGCCACAAAGCTACATCAGGGAGATACTAAATACGGGAGGACACATTTATCATCTCACACGGCACCAAGATAAATGACCCCTGACTAGTAACTGTAGTATTGGCTTTTCAGTGGTGGTTCGTTCCTCCGTCACACTGCATACACAGTTCACAGAGAAAGAGAAGTCCAGATCACCACCAAGTATGAACCAACACAGCTGTGCTCATTACGTCTGCTGATGGTTCAGTATAACATTAGCAAAACCTCTGTTCATAGTCTGGGGGGGAGAACTGTGTGTTCCCTGTGCATATCAGTTGAGATTACAAAAGAAATCATTAAAACAAGATTATCTTTTTTAATACCCTTTTTGGTACACTTTCTTTGCTTGCTCAAGTGTCCTCCAGAAACATTCACATGACAGAAACACCAAGCAACAGTTCACACAGAGTGGATTTTAACCTTTCAAAGATTTAACACCTAATAAATCCACACAAGATTTCTGAAGTACTATAGCTTAACATACAAACTTTAACAGTGTTCTAATATTTAGAATATTTTGCCTTTGATGCAGAATATTAACTTAGTGGTTAGTGAAGCCTCTTCTTTCGAAAACTAGTTTTGTATGCCGTAAATTCGGTGTCTATCAGTTAGAAGGCATTCTGAAAGGTAAGTTCTGGAAAAAGTAATAGCATAATAAAACAGTCTATGTAATGATACACTGGACATAATTAAACACTATCCCAAGAAAGACTCAAAGCCACGGCAGTGTTACCTTCTTGATCAAAACCAGCAGTAACCTCACAAAACCACCCACATTAACCTTTATCCTTTCTTCCCCTACGGGTGACATAAACGGAGAGCTGCATTTATGCCAGACTTAAGGTTTCACTGGGGCAAACCCCAGTGCTTACGCTTCCTGTCATTATCTAGGAGAGAAAAGACGCTGCCAAAGTCTGCCGCACAGCTTGCTGACCCCTGCGGACAGCCAGGTCTGAGGTCTCTCACAAACAGCTATTTGTTTTGCTTTCAACAATCATTTCCCACCAGTCTCAGAGCTCAAATGTTAAAAGGTATCTGAGAATGGAAAAAATACAGGCCCCAACCCATCTGAATTCATTTCTGCCTCTAAGCAGAGATATGCACAGTGCAAACACTTCTGTTCTTCCACTTGAAAGGCTTCACACACACACAAATCGTTGGGTGCTTTCAACAGCAAGCACAAAGAGGGGGGAGGGAAGGAGAGTACACACATACAACACATCCCAAAATGAAACTTTTTCCAGCATGTCCTTAAAAACGTATTCCAAAAAGCAACTTTTGTGTTTCTTTGTTTCTAAAAAGGGCTAAAATTGCCTCCAACAAAAAATGCACTTTGATGAAAGTTGTGGCTTCCTTGCTCACTGTTGTGAGGCAAGTTACTAGGGCAGGTTCCTAACCAACAGAAAAGGTAATGTACCTTTAGAAACTTGCATTTCTGTTCTGCCCTGCTTTGGGTAGTGTGGTCACTAGATCTGATGTCATTTTATAGCAACAACAATTAAAGTAAAAAGAAGAAAGAAAAAAAAAAAAGACTGGCTGGCATCACCTGACATCATGTCACCATGCTTGGATGACTGCATTTTCTGGGAGCCCAATGGCACTCAGTAATCATTTTAGCTTGAATAGAACTGCTTCTATTTGATGGTGCCAGCCTTGGGTGTTTCTAAAAGGATAGCTGCAAAATTCAGATTAAACTTCACAAAGGTTTTGGTCAATACAATTTCTCAAATTTGCTTGGTTAAGACAGGCAACATCAGATGATTCTGGGTCTAGATCTGAGAGAGTGGCTGGTGTGGCCATGGGCCAAAGCAAGGTGTGCTTGGCAGCTGAGCAGCACAGCAGCAGTGAACAATGGCTGAAATTTTGTAAAAACCACCTATCACCGAAGCAATTCTGACTAAATGATGGAAAATGGCTGCCTCTTTTCAAAGTACTTCTGAAGCAAGAGAAAAGAGCATGAAAAAAACAGGGAATTCCAGAGTGTTCACTCTACCCTAGGCGAAAATGAGAAAAAATAACCTCAGCTCCTTTATTTAAAGAAACAGACCAGCTACATGGCTACTCTGAAGCACAGAGGAGGGTACTGAAGGATGTGGAACTGTCTTGAGCTCCGGAAAAGGTGGACTGGATTGCCAAAGAAATTTATGACCAGGACTATTAGCTTCCTGTCTTTGATGTCTATTCTTGGCTTTCCAGGAGCATTATGGCATTCATGAGGTGAAAATCGCGCTGGAGCCAAGGTCAGCTAAGGCTGATGCAGCCTGTTCTACTGCAAAGCTGAGAAATTCACCCTGAACTGCTTCAAGATGCTGAGTTTAAAGCCTGAAGACGCTTCACCGAGGGCCTGAGTTTACTTCCTCTGAATCAACGAGAGGGGTTTTTTTTGTCAGCTTAATGAGAGTGTGATAGCACCTCCAGGCAAGAAAATGAATCAGAGATCAACTTCCCTGCAAAACACGCTGTCTGGGAGCACACTCTTATTTTGTCCAGCACAAATGTTCTCAAAGCATTAGCCACACCTTAATAATGCGCCACTAAAAGCCAACAAAATTATTTCATTAATGCAATAAAACATTTCTTAAAAACAAATTGAAAATAGATGAATACAATTTATTTTCAGAAGTGAGTGAATGTAACCCTTTCATAAACCGAATTCTGTCCACAATCTTGCAAGGTGCACAGCACTCTCAATCAAAAGTTTTAGCAGTGACTGAAGGTTGCCAGGACTTAGCTGGGCCTGGGCTTCAGTGAAGCACATCACAGAAGGAACTGGTAACTACCTGGTGATGGTGGTAGTCACAGAAAACTCCGGGCACACAAACTGCCCATAAACAAAACTTCCAGAACTATCAATGTCCCATCTAGGCACCTGACTCTAGAGTTGCTGGACTCAGCATGCTAAATCAGTGGTACTATTGACAGCTTTGCTTCGTCTTTGTCAACTTGCATCGGAAGTCTATGCATTCAAGATAAGAGGGTGGGAGTCAGGTAATTTGTCTGCAGAACCCTCAGCTATTAAGCTGACAAATATTTGGTAAATCAAAAAACACTGAATTAGCAGAATTTGTCAAAACAGTAAGTATGAAGCCACTGAAGTTCAATTTCAATTCAACAGACACAACTGTAAGATTCAGTGACAAATACATGGCCTATAGGGCCAACCTTTCTCTGATTCAAGCATATGGCAAGCTTCCTGTTGGTTCAGCCATGGCCAGGATCATACCCTTTGGTCCCAAGTGAGCAAAGCACTTACAAGCTGAAGTTGAGCATATTTTAAGCTTGTTCTAAAGTGCGGAGCTTAGTCAAGGCCCTCCTTGTGCTGCTCTTTAACACAGACATATGTTTGTAATACGGGCAATTTGTTGAAGCCAAAAATGTAGGTTTTGAAAACTCTTTTTAGAATCAATTATTATTATTTTGATTAGACATTCCCTTACAAAGTTTGAAGCCTAAACATTGTGGCATTGAGCTAATGCAGATGAACCAGAAAGGAAAAGTGCACTAGATGGTAAAGAATCTCTCTGCTGAATAATCTAAACTCAAGGCAGTTTTTGATCTATGGTCCATAGAAGACCTGGGAACTATTAGCAAGAGGCCTGTGAAAGGCAGCTAAGAAGAGCAAGTTTATTTATGCTATACAGGAATCTACTTATGTGAAACATCTTAAATGACCTCCACACTTCCATGGGAAAAATGCACAGGTAGGTGCGCACCAGTTTATAAAGATTAAAGCCCATTGATCTAAAATGTTCTAAAGGGCCAGAAATGTTCACCTTTCTTAGGAGGTGCTGGGATGTAAAGTTGTGGCTAGGCCTCCTCAGCATCCCAGCCACAGACATCTCATAAAAACACTTCTTGAGGTCATGATTAAAAACCCTACATAAAACTGGGTATCAGAATTATTCTCATTAAAAAGTGACCTTGCACTATACTTTTTTCCAAATATGCTTAGTTATAGTATGATGACATAATAAAAAAGCTATCTTAACAATTTATTGTCCCAGACAGATCTCCTGGCTCAGATCTTCTGGTCTGACCTGACTGTGCATGGCACAGGAAAAATGCAGAACTACACTACTGTCTGGCTCCCCAGCTAGTGACTGTTTTAGTTCATACTGCAAGGCAAGTCATAACAAACATAATTTTGAAAAAAGTTTATCCTTCAAATCATGCCTTCTTTAAGTACCTATAAAAGATCTTTCCCTTTTTCTGTGGCAAAGCAGTCGAATGGAGAAAACAAAGTAAAAGCGCTGAAAGGCATATTTGCAAAACTAGAAGCAGATCAAAACCCCCTTGGAGATTATTTAAAAAACACCAAACCTTAGGCATGCCCAGGGGCTTGACAAACTCAACTGCTCGAAACAAATTCCGAAAATTAACCAGGAAGCCTTTTTTTCTCCCCAGCTCCACAGCACGATGAATGCTGCTCTAGCCTACATTCTTCCCCAGTGCCCATGAGATAAGGAGGCTACTTCAGGAAACTGCCCATTGACCGCAGTGTTACTTTGGCTAAGGCACCTTTGCAGAAGTCATACGGGCCCAGACTGGGAAATGGGATCACAGAAATCTACCACGTGAACAACAGCTGTTACAGTGAGTCCTAAAGACAGCAAATCTACCTGGTCTACAGCCACCACCTGCGCTGGAGGTGCCCGGACAGGACGCCCTGCCCTCTGGCCGCCTGGCACACGAGACAGACAGTATTCCAAAAAGGCCGGGTGGTGAACCCCTGCGTATGCTAGGAGACAAGTGAAACATAAGAAAAAACGTCCAAGGAAATACTCCGTGGGGTATTTCCACATCAACAAATGTAAGGCAGCTGAAAGAAGACAGAGACAGCTTTCGCTCTTCATTCCCTTTCAGCTATCCCAAAATGGCTCATCTGAATGGGCGCTTTGGCTTCTCAGGGCCTAGAAGTCTTGTAGAACAAAGGCGTCAGTGTCAGTTTGGAGATTAACTTTCACTGTGGTTTTGAGATTAACTTCCACTACGTTCCACTGTAACTGCGGAGACCAGAAAGTTCAGCTTAGGAAATCAGGATAGGGTAAACCAAAAGATTTCACACACTAGAACAGTCACAGCTGAGTTTTCCCAGACAGTATTTCTAGGGGTCTTCCTCACCACATTTATAATTGGTACTGTTCATTTCCATCTGTCGACTAGAAAGCGCAGAACTCTTGCCTAGTATAAAATAACCTGTCAGTAGCTAACTCACCACAGATTCATTTTTGCTCCTGCTAAAGTCAATGGCAATAGTCCCAGGGATACTGACGGCAGCAGGATTAAAGTCAGCCCTAGAGCAATATTTTACCACACTCATTCCTGAAGGTAGTTCCTTGCGTGTTTTCTTGTACGCACACGAATAGTTAGTCTCACTGACTAACACAGAGCTATTTAACTGGTGAAAAGTTCATTATTTTCAGGATTGGGGCCACCATCACATAGACAATTCATTAACTGCATTTATATTATTTAAATAACAATTTGAATGTCGCACGTGCCTGGAGACGAAAGTGGGGCAAGAAGTCGGTTACTATCCATAAAGTCACTTCTCCTCCCCTAAATACCGGTTCTAAAATGTATTTACAGCTGTTGACTTTCCCTGCATGTTACTCCTATCATAAAAAATGTCTTCAGAACATTATCTCCCTTAATTTTTAATCCTACCAAAGCAAAAATAGATACTTTAATAGAAAAATACAAGATAAAAAATATCCTAAAAATAAAATGGTAGCATGGAATGTCATTTTTACACAAAAAAGATCCCCTTTTGAGTTGCTTCACCTATACAAACACTTTCGTATTTACAATTTTGGATGCAGTCCTGTGCTCACTGAAGTTAATGGAATTTTGCCATCGACTTCACTGGGAACAGGAACAGGCTCTACATGGACTATATTTACCTCTCTGAGAAGTCATGGCAGTGGAGAGAAAAGGGCATAATAAAACACATACTAGACTGAGGAAATTAGCCAGTCCTCTCCAGAGACCAGATGATCTTCTCTCCCGTTGTTTCACATCCCTGAAACTCCTCCTCCTTCACTGGAGCTCAACCTGACTCTCAGCACCTAAGAGGGAGAATCAGTGCATCTGATTGTGATACTACACAAACAAGGAGAGAATGGTTTGTGTGTATTTCCACCTGCCTGACCTTCTCAGTGGAGTAAATTACACCCCAGTAGAGTTAATTACATCCAAGTGCCACTTTCCTCCAAGAACTGACTGCATACTCCCAATCTTGTATCCCCTATAATCAATGGCAATGATTCAGTGATGCAGGATCATACCCCAAATGAATCCCTTTTTTGCTTTTGACAGCAACCAGCACCTGTGAAACAGCACATGTGAAAGCATATTTGATACCCATGGGTGAGATGCAATTAAGGAGGTGGTAGAAGCTAAAAAAGTAAAAAAGGGAACAGAATGAGGCATTCCCCATCACCTAAACCCAGATCTGCTGCCCTTGATATATGCCTTAAGAAATACTGTCTTTACATATTAAGTACATCCAATAGCATCAAATTGCATTTTCTTTTTTCATGAGATGAAAGGCCATGTGGCATAATGTGATTAATAAATCACTCCTGAGCTTCTGAAAGAAATTAAGACAAAATTACTGCTTAAAAGAGTTCTTCAAGAGCCTCCTCTTTCTACACTGATGTCTTTGGTTGTGTCCTTTTCCCTAATTTTTTTTTTCCCCAGAAAGAATGGGATTCTTTTTCTTCTTATTCTTCTTTATGCAGCAGAAAAATGGGATCTAATGGAGTCTTCACGTAACTGCCGATGCTTCCCCATGTTACAGTCCTCCTGTCGAGTTCGTCTCTCAATAGTTATTCTGTATTTCTTTCTGCATGAAAGGAGAGGAACAGAGTGAGAAATCCTTCTCCAGCTATAGAATAACAGGACTTCCCTTATAAAGAATGCCTGTAGGGGACAGCTGGGTGCCAGTTGAAAAATGAAATGTGGCAGAATGTGAAACCATGGTCAAAGATTAAAGTAGTTTGCCTTGAAACATTTTACCCAGGCTCAAGAATGCCTGCTAGTTTCTACACGGCAGTCTCAAAGCACCAAGACACAGACATTTGCTGCTTTGAAAATTTCTGATCTAAGTGATTAGGAAGTTTTTGTGAAGTGTCATGTGAACTGTGTCACATCACTGCCTTATACTGATCAAAGCCAAATTTCTTTCCAGTACATGAGGGGGCACTTTCTGCAGAGTTCAAACAACAGATCTGACTCTTTATTCAGTTGCGTTTCTCACTGAAACTACCTATTAACTATCCCTCCCATCTCCCTCTGAGAAAGCTTCTATGTTTGTAATGTCAGAGGAGGTAGCATGATGAATTAAGAAGAGGGATGTACAGGACAGATAAGAAGTAAATACAATTGCTCATGCATCAAACAGTTTTTCCTGTGTGCTTTCCTCTAGGACATTTTGAAAAATTCTGTTATGTTACTTTATACATCAAACAAGCCCTCTGGCTGTCTTTCAGTTTGCCCTTTAGGACCGAAATCTCCCCCCAAAATTGTAAGAAGATTCACATTTATATTTTAGGCACTTACGCTCCTACTGAGTTCCGTGACGAATTTCTCTGAAAGGCATTGGCCCAGCCCCACGTGCACACAGTGCCGCTTGTGCAGACGTATGACAAAAACCTTGTCCGCCAAGGGAAGCTCTGCTCCACTCGCGTGTGTAGCAGGAGTAAGAGCTAGGCATGCAGCAGTGGAAGGATGATTTTCAAAACACCAAGGTTTTAATTTGGCTAACATGGCTCAATAGGAAGTGGGAACCCACAAGTTCTGAAAAGATTGACCGCTATTTGTGTCTGTGTCAGTGGGCTCCAAAATAACTTGAAAAACCTATGTTCTTTACTTCATTTATGTATTTTTAAGTCAGATCCTTCCACAGGTTGGAGCATGCACAGCAGCAGCTATGCATAAGGACAGGGCCATGTTTTAGAAATGCAGTGCTCTAAGTTTAAATCCCTTCAAAGCTAAGTATTAGAACTGCTACCCAGATCTTTTAACAGTTTGCATGCACACTCAAAGCCGTGTTTGCATGCTCATTTGTGGTGATTACACATCCAAATTGGATGTAATTAGAAAGTACATATACAGTTTGAAAGGTACAGAAGCTGCAGGTACAAATTTCTTCCAGGCCCACAATTCCTAGACCTGCATTTTCTGAAAATCTGTGTATGTTTTGTTTCACATATTTACTGTAATGGTGGAATTAGAGAGTTATCCCTACTCCCGCTTTGGGTGCAATCAGATCTCCAGGATGAAATTCACTCACGTGTCTGTAGATGTCTTAAACGTGCAGATGTATCTGACAGAGTCATGCTAATTCCTTCAGTCAATGGAGAGAAACAGGCATTTCTAAGAGGCATTCTTCTGACCTGGTTTAGCTTTTACATAAGGATGACATGAACTGCACCCAAAAAAATGCCACAACTACAAAGACTGGGTGTTGAGTTCATGCATGTACATCTACTTTTGCAGACACTCACTTTTGCTCACACAGATTTCCAATCAAACTCTTTGTGTCAGGTGACTAAAAGTTTAAGTCCTGTTCCTAAAATGATTTGCACAGTTTTACACCAGCTCAGGACGTCTTTTGCCTCATTCTTGTCCTCATATACCAATTCCCAATATCAGCCATGCTAAAAAACACACCTAAAAATTATCATCTCAGATTGAGAATGTATAAAAGACACAAAAACCTCTGATGACATACACTATAAGGACAGACTTGTGCTTTCTTTTTCTTTTGTCTTTTAAAGACAGTCTTTAACCACTGCCAGCTAACTTACCTTGTCTCAAACCCAAATGAAATACTATATAAGCACCAAACACATGCAAGACTACAACTGACGTGCAGAATTTCAGCTGTAACTACTTGGATGAATAATCCTGAATATCTTTTGAAATGCTGGAATTGTGCTGGTGAATTGAAGCAGTTTTTGATTGTTTAATTTTGTTAACATTTAATTATAAACAGGTATTTTTATTGGATAAAATTATTTGATTCTTATATGCAGAGGTTAATTCTATTCTCCTATCTGCGTTTTGCATAAGCGGATAAATTATCGTATATATAAGATGCTGAATATGTATAACTAATTTATCCTGTCAGTGTCATATCAGCTCTCAAGAATTTAGATTTGCTGACTAGCAGTGTAAGAATTATTTTACTTAAACAGGAATAAAACACTGGTCACCCTGTATTGACCTCAGCTTATTAAGTTAAATGCACGGCTGTGAAATCCAAATGCTCTCTTATATCAACCCAGAAATCTTTCTATATTCCAGTACAATTCCACTCAATACTCAAAAACTAAGCATGGTACCAGGCAAGTCATATAAATATCTTGCACTATCACAGTCTGCACAATTGTGCTGGCAAGGAGTACCAAACAAAGAAGGCTTTCAAGGCCAGGGCACTTTACTAAAGAACTGTGAATGACTGGAAGGAACTCACTGGAATTACTTCCACAAGTGAAGTTACTCAGAGATGTACGTGGTTACAGGATGAGGCCCTGAGTCAGTAAAATGATTTGGACACACACAAAAGGACAATCCAAGTTTGTTAACTATCCTTGGTGGGAATGTTAGCACAGAGTATTATGGCACCTCTCTGTCTGCTCCCAGCAGCTGAGAGGTTTGCGTGATGAGTGAAGAGTTTACAGAACTGTCAATGAATTGGACTAACCTGAAAAAGTAAAAAGCCATAAGCAGTCCTGCTCCGAGCAAGGCGCCCACCACTATTCCCGTAACTGCTGATTCTCCTAGACCACCTGCTTGAAAAGGGGAAAAATAAACACGCAGGGTACATATTGAGAACTATTTGCATTCACATATTGGAAAACACACACAACTAGGAAATGACTGCCCAGCATCAGATAATAACTGAAGCCTTTCAGAGCTCAGGACTCTATGGGAACCTCTTCCTTAGTTCCAGTTTCTGCATGTTTATTTTTTGTCCTTGCTTTCTTTGGGGTTAAGGAAGCCCCCAAGATCAGCATCAGATGAAGACACAATTCTAGAGATGTGAAACACAGGAATGTTGTTAGGAAACTGGTCTGGACAGCTTGGTCTGAATCATAACATGGACTGGGATTACAATGACGCACATAATAGGACTCAGCACTGAATACGCCCTGAGTCATTATAACAGAAGCAAACTAATTTCACCTGCTTTAGCATCAAAACCCTCTATCGCCCAGGTTTATTAAAATGACTGTATGATTATCCAAAAGCATCTCGATTTTATTTTTTTTCCTGAACCTATGCTGTTTCAAGTTAAAGCCATACGTGCTCTGCATTGCTCCAAATCTCAACAGAGGCAGAGCAGGGACAGAGTGGCTAAGGGGAGCACAAGTAGGGACTGCCACTCTACAAAGCACAGGGCAGCTGGAGAACAATGGCATTTTCACATTTTTAATTTTTCAGCCCACTCCCCTTTCCAAACTCCTACCTGAGTTTGTGGAAAGGAAATGAGAAATATTAAGGAAATTAAACTGCTCACTCCCCTTCATTTATCCTTGACACCCGGAAGAAGGTGCATTGCTACACCATGCTGAGCACAGAGGGTATGGCCTGGAAACAGTCTCTACAGCACGTGTGTACACACAGGTTTTTCAGGCATCGGAGAATTATCAGGCTGCAGATACCTTTTCATTGCAGGACTAGCAAATTTGTTTCCTGTGGAAAGCTAAGACCATCCTTGGCCACTGAGGCACCCCTATATTATCTCCCTTATCTTCTTGCAATGTCCTGCTCAGTACAACATGGTCTGCCAAGTCAGTACGCTGGAAAACAAGGACACCTTCTGTATGGAGGGTATTCTCTGCCTTCTGGATTCACAGGTGTTGCCCCACTCAACTATCTTCACTTCTCAGCCCACTGGGCCCCTTGCAGTTCCTTCTCACAGCACTGAAAATCATTCTGCACTGGGAGAAAACTGCTCCCATCAGCACTGGCCTCCTCAGCTGCTAATTATCAACATGATTATTCACTGTTGGGGGTTTCAGTTATATCCGTTTTTCTGGCTCAAAGAGATTTCACCTTTTAGCCCCTGGAAAGTCCTAAAGCCTCCAGGGCCCTGGGCTGTGCATCATGATTACTGTCGTACTTAAGTTCAGGGAAGTGAGTCAGACCACATACTACCCACAGCTGCCAGACCTTCACTTCCCAAACAGTCAGCAGAGAGACGTAGTCACGATGTCCCAGTTGTACAACTGCGCTAAGCAATTTAATGAGGCCCGTTATGTTGCATCATCACATGGATTCCTCTCTCTGTCAGCCTGGGCAAAAGCATTAAGTCACTAAACTTACATGATTTACATGGTGTATTGTTTGTGTGCTCTGAAACCCGGCTTTCGTCTAGCCGCAGCCTGCCGTGATTCCAAGGATATTTCACATTTGATCGAATTTCAAAACGCCCCTGCTTTCCGTAGTAGTCCCCAATCACCTATGCAAAAAAGAAAGGAATGAAAAGATTTTCCTATGAACTTAGGGAAGTAAAACAAACAGGAGAGCGGCATCACTCACTTGGACTCCTGTGGCAGGATGCTGAACCACAGCGAGCGGAGCTGAAGGGGTCTGTGGGAGGTTATGTAGTGCATGCCCCAGCCCCGGGTAGGATCAGCTGAACAAAAGCATTCCTGACAGATGTTTCTCTAACCTGTTCTAAAAAGCCTCCAAAAATGGAGGCTAGTCAAGTTCTGTAGGCAATTACTCTGGAATTTAGCTATCCTTACTGTCAGTGGTTTTACTTGACATGTAACCTAAACCTCCCTTGTTGCAACTATCCATCACCACTTACCAAATTGCCAGTGGACATAGAGACTCTTCCTTTCTGAAACACCACTTTACATATTCACAGGCTCTTATCTGGTCTGCCCTCAGGCTTCTCTTCTACATAAACCCTGTTCACACAGAATATTCCTCCCCTGTCCCTGGGCTTTCCTCAATTGCTCCATAGTGGGTTGAGCGCTCAAAACTGTCACCCAGCTAAGGGAAAGTATCATCTCAAGTACTTCATGTGCTGAGGCTCCCAACTACACACTTCAGGCTGGACTTCTCTATTTTGCAAGGATCTGGAGGTACTTATACATGTTCAGCTAAAATCTTCAAATATTCTGAAGAACTACAACAGAGCCTGTCATTCTCCACCTTTTATTTCTGCAGTTGTTGATATACACAGAAAGGGCCTTTCATGCTTATTATTCTGGTAACGTGGACTATTATTTCAGACCAATTCATTAAGATAGTTCAGAATTTCAGTCCTGTCCTCAATAATAAATCCAGGCTTTTTTCAAGATGATATATGCTGGATCTACTGCAAAGTTGCAGGACTAAAGTGTGCTAACAGTAGTAGGTCATTCATCTAAAATAGTTAAAAAAATAAACCTACGTACAGTAAGAAAGGCCAAATATCATGACACTGAAGTAGTCAGAAGCAATGGCAGAAGCACATCAAAAGACATATTTGTCCTATCCTGGATAAAACCCATATATTGATATACTGAGTTTAGACTTCAAGCCACTGATAGGTTGGTCAAATATTTCAGCTAAATTTCATTTTGAAGGGAAAGAGTTAAAAGATAATATTTGCCCTGATTAGATACATAAAAGTAGCTCTCACGCTAAATAAAGGAGCTAATTTCTCTCCAGGGAGATAAATCCTTAGAAGAAAGATTTTTTTTTTAACATTTGTTCAAAAATAAAGGCAAATTCAGTGAACTGGAAAAAGTAGAGGGGAAAAAAAACCTCAGAGACTATTTGCAGGCAGCAGACTATTCATAGAGAGATCGTTTAATTTATCAAACAGGAGTGGGAGAGTCCTCTACTAGCAGGGCTTACTAAATATGAAAGCACGGATAAAGAAAAAGAACAAATAGCTATAAGCAGTGACCAAACAGATTCAGATCAGAGGTAGGATATGGATTTTTAAGGAGCAGGAGTTGTGAAACAGGGGCATGAACACCAAGTGAGCAAGCGAGGCAGTCCCTGTTCTTTAGTGTCTCCAAACAAAAAATGAACGCCTGTTGCAGCGTGAGCTGTAGTCACACGTGAAACTACAGGGCTCCATACAAGGGTAAGAAACCTGCCTGCCTGTCACACAGCAGAGGTCGAACTAGGCAATCTGGTGTTTTCCTCTAGCTTTAAACTCTGTGAACGGACCTGGGAAAACAGCTCTGCCCATTCATCTGGCTCAGTTCAGCTGAGAAATGTGCTGGTACGGACACAGAAAAAATTGGCAAAATGAATAAAACAAGGCCTCAAAGAAACAACGTTTTTAGAGTGAGGCATGAGGGTAGAAATTAAAGGAAGCATGTAACATGTAATCACATGTAACATATGTTAATTTTTATACATATATAGGATGTATATTTATATACCTCATAAACAAAGCAAAGAGAAATTAAAATTTGCAGTATGCTAAAAGGAGAAATGTAACATCAAAGAAGTAAAAGATAGTTTAAATTGCAAGTGAAAGAGCAATGGAAGGAAGGGTAGGAGAGGGGCATTAAATTGATAAATGACATAAAAAGCTAATGGACTGAACAAACAGAAGAGATACAAGTCGTTTCAAGCCAAAGTTATCCCAACCAATTTCTACGTAGCTTCAATTAATGAAGTTTGGTATTAATGGGAGTTTCTGCAGTTTACTGCTGTAGTTCTTCAGTTACTTTTACATACCAAAACACACCAAAGCATCCTCATGCTTTTAAAAAGGTTTCTTGAGTTTGCCTCTGCTGCAGCACTGACAGGAACAATATAACTTCACCAGATTCAAATCCAACCATAGAAATGTCCAGCTCAGATTTACTGCTGCTTTACGTTTGAGCTTGATGAAATAGGGGAGGCCAGCAAAGCTTAGGTTGATGATGACTTTGCAGCTAACAGAAGCTTTACGCTGCAGCTGGAGTTAGGGCAATGCACACATGAAAAAACTCAGCCCCGTCATGCTATTCTGTACGTGCAGCTGGTGCTATTTCTCATAGACGGTTTTTCAGTCTGGCTGCTTCTACTCCTGCTGCGTCCAGTGGAATTACCCACGTGGTGTATATGGATCCATCTGATTAAAATGCCTCCTAAAGACTGAAAACAAGGCACTCCGTCTTACTGCCTGATGAACAAGGTGAGGCAAGGTCTGCCCTCCTGCCTGTGGTTGACCACAGGGTACGATTAAAATACCTATACTTACCAGGTTTATACATCAGGGTGAATTATGCATCCCTGTTGCTGTAAGATTAATCTTTCTTCTTACCAATGAATCTTGCTCATTTTAAACAATGACTTATAATATTCAAAATTTATCAGTGCTCAGCTCGCTTGTGAGAGTTCACTCTTTAAATTTTAAAGAGTATAGCGACATGTGAAGAAAGACATATTGTTAAAGAAAAGAAGTTAAGAAACTTTAAGAAAACTTAAGGCTAACCACTTCAAGGTAATTATTTTACAAAAAGGATTTGGTCTCCAGGTTGATAAGATTAAGCAATATCATTTTAATGTGTATATTAAATAAAGAGATGCCCACCAAATAAACAGATGATACTGTGTTACATTATACTGGCTAATTCATAAGCAGGCAACTACAGTGGTGTTTGTTTCCTTACCTCCTGTGTGCCTGCCTCAGGGTCCGTCATTCCAATCACAGAGAAATCCCCGTATCTGTCTCCATTGGCATCAATGGACACCTGCCCTGCAATGCCTAAAGAATGGCATGTGAGGAATTAGAAAATTAATTAGTTAAAATACCAAGCCCTTCCAAGAAAAACAAGAAAACAGTGCACAGGTTTTTACAGACCGATATGACAGGAAATCTCATCAGTCTCCCAACATTTTTGTTGGCATTCCAAAAGAAATTGTAATTTCATCTCGGTGTCTGCATTCCTGAATTCTTAACATTTCTCCTTTTTAAATATCAAATGTGTGAGACTGTTTGGGGAATACGTGAGAAAAATCTAATCCAAAAGCCAGCATGCAGGAATAAAACACAAATATATTTAATGTGAATTATTTACAGAGAGCCTAATCCTGAAATATCTAACAATGACTCAAATAGGGAGAGTCCAGCTCATGTGGTGCAGGGGATGCAGAGGCACAGCCCTACGTCCTGCAGACTGATGGGGTTGGTGCACCTCTGACGGGATACTGGAGGGGGCATGGACAAAGGGCACCATGTGCACTGTGTATACATTTACATAGGATTAACTGCATAATATGATGCTGTTTGTTTTAAATTTTAAGATCCCCAATTCAGTTCCTTCCTTTACAAGTTCTAGGAAACTTTAGGGAAACTGGTAATCATAGACTCATCGGATAACTCAAGTTTGAAGAGGCCTCAGGAAGTCTCGAGTCCAACTTCCTGCTCAGAGGTTGGCCAGGAAGTCAGAATAGGAGGACGCTCAGGGTTTTATCTGGTCTTCAAAACCTCCATGGATGGAAACTGCACAGCCTCTCTGGGGCAACTTGTTCCAACTGCCACAGTGAATAAACGCTTCCTTGTATTCAGTCTGAACCTCTCCTTTCAATGTATGCCCTCATGTACTGCGACTTCGTGCACTGTAAGCCAAACAGGTTCTTAAAATCCATTAAGCAATACTAATTAACTATGATGAAGACATTGTAAGACTTTCTCCCCTCAGATATTCTCAAGTGTGATCCTCCACTGCCTGACACCAAACGTAGCCATTGATACCAGGGCACGTCAAACAGGCATCGTTATACATCCGTGTTGCACCAACTACATGATTAGACCAAGCCCAAAGCAGCAGAGAAATCAGGTTCTCAGCAACTGTAAATCAGAAGATAGAGGTCAGATATTCATCCAGAGTACAAATTCCCTTCAACATACCTAATGATAGTAAACATGCAACAGATTAACCCACCTCCATTTATCTTGTCTCTGTTCCTGTTTAGTGATGCCAGGAATATTTAAACGTATATGTGATTTTCAAAACATGTAGCGGTCATAAAAAAATTATTTTCGAGCACCTGTTTCACTATAACACTACAGTGATCAAACAATTCCAAATTTGATTTTTGCAGGAAAACAGAATGGGTACAAAAAACCACTTCGCTGTGAAAGCACTGGAAGAGGCCACTATGAAGAGCTGCAATGACCTTGCCTACATAGGAATTTGGATTCTGGATGTGACAGGAGGCATTAATTGGAGCACACACCATTCCTGGCCTAATAAAGCGAAAGTTCAATTTTTGAAAGTAGGTACTAAAATTTGCTGAAGCTGAGAATTTCCATATTTGGGGGTTTTTTTTAATGGGAAAGACTAACTTTTAACTTTTCCATCTAAATCAAAACTAAGAGTTTGAAATGCTGGCATTTCCTTCGATGCTCTTCCTTAAGAAATGTATTTAAGAAATTTTGAAACAACCTTAATGAAGAGCTGCATTTGGATGAAGGTAGAAGGATTTTATCTGTACTCTCTTTTTGTTCTATTATGTTAGATGCCCACATATAGAATTTTTTCCTACTTTTTCAGAGGAAATGCTAACGAATAGAAAACATTATCCACAAAATGTGCCCTGCAGTCATACCAGGGTATCTCTAACAACCCAAGCAATAAGAAATCCTTTGATCACCTCAGCCTTATCCTTTCCTAAGCACATGATGCCTGTGCAGTTGTGGCTGGCAGACTGTGAGCACTGCAGGAAACAGCATCCACATCCCACTGGAGTTCTGATGGGCCACATATTCAGCGCAGGCTGTAAAATGAGGTGCCCAGGCAACTAAATATCTAGACGTCAGCAGTTAAATTAGTGATATTTAATTAAACTGGAGTTCTCATCATCAAGGACTGCAAAAGTTTAAATGAATTATAAAGCTTTAGTCCTGCAGTGGAGCCTGGTGGGTGCATGCATGGACTGTACTCTGTGATGCTGCATCCACTTCAGAGAGGGGCTTACAGGCTGAATCAAGGGATGTGATTTTCCTAAAAGGACTGGCTTGCAAGACTTCAAGTTACAGGACTCTTTCAAAATCAGTTTATCCTTGCAAATTATGTCCAGTGAAGCACTGCCACAGGGAGGAGAGGGTATATGACTTACGTGGCATTTTGACCTTTTCCACTGCACCCTCACAGCTCAACTTGACAGCTACACTTTCAGAATAGCTATGACAGGGCAGCCAGCAACAACAAACTGGTTTTCACAGGTCGGGAAAGAGAGTATTTTTTCCTCCTTTTCACAAGAAACGTGTGAGAATCAACCACGTAACCTGCACAGAACTATGAAAGACTTGCACGGGCGCACCAGCTGGTGGCTTCCTGTAGCAGAGAAGCAGGGGTAGAGAGAAGACAGACAAGCTATGCTGGGGCACCTGTTCGTACACAGGATAGCCAGTGAGGCAAATCCAGAATCCCTCTGTTAAAACAGTGTGCTTTGGGAAGACATGGATGCAAGGGAGGTAGTGGGACTTCAAGCACAATCCCCAGCTGATGCAGGGCTCTAATGAAATGACTGCAACCAGCACAATTTAAAGCAATCCCTGTGTTGCCTTAAGCTGCCCTGTGGACCTTTTTGCCTTGTGTTCAGGCCACAATTTGAAAGCAGAAAAGAGGTTTGGAGCTGCTGTCCTTCCTGCTGTCTTCCGCTGTGTCCAGTGTGTTCTTGGAGCAGAGAACCTGGCCACTGAGATTTTTCCTACACATTCAAATTAATCATTCACTTCTTATCTAGGGGAAATGTTTCCTTCTCTTAGGCATTTCCATAGGAAATCTTGCCAATCCTACACCAAAAGAAAGGAGTATTGTAAGAGATGGCTAAGAATACTCTAAGAGATGACATATGAATCCAATAATCCCATTTCTTTATTATGATCCCCACCTGTCAAAAGCACTCGCATTGCTCTGCATCAGCAGGGTGACACACAAGTGCCATTTGCACTGAGGAACTGCAACCTACCGGATTCAGGACAGAAAGTGCTGTTCAGCTGCTGCCTCTGAGATAACACACATAGCTCCTGAGAGGAGGCTGTGGGGAAATCATTCCAGGGCCCAAAGGAGCCCCTTCAAGAAACACAAAAAAACCCCCAAACCATCCCTGGCACCTGCTTGCTTCTATACATTCCCAGGCTTTTAAGATAAAAAAGCCAAATGGAAAAAATGAGGCAATCTCAGACCTAATAGATGCACAAGAGTAAAGCGAGCAGCTGTAATCTTTTTAAAACAATGAAGGAGCCTGAGAAAATTATTGGTATTTCTTTAGAACATCAGTGAGGGTCATTAAATTGTCAGGAGTTTTTTGAGCTGAATAAGACCTCAAGGGTTGGTGCAGAAAAAAGTCTGACTCGTGAGATACATGAACCAGCCTTGAAGATGAACATGGTTTCAGATGGCTATTTTCCTCTCATTTAAGAGTGGAATGGGCATGGGTCCTTGCTCCGCACACAACAAAGACCCGTGTTTTTTGACTCTGAAAGATGGAATTCCATATTAAGTCTTACCTTCATATGTTCTGTTTCGTGTTTGCTGAACAATTTTTTCCCCATCTTTCTTACTGAAACCAAACTTCAGCACTTCCTGTAAAGCTAGAGCATAAAGAAGAATAGCATCATGGAATCCCTCCACAAACATGTTCAC
>VXBO01001123.1:47965-74866 GCA_013400135.1 Rhinoptilus africanus
AAAAAAAGTTCACCAAAAAAAAAAAAAAAGAAAAAAAAAAAGCAATGGTAGTTGACACATGAAAAACTTTTCTTCCCTGTGGAATTGATTAACTAGAGGGAATCTCCAAATTAAACAAAATGACTAATTTGGAGGGTTATTTTCTCAACTGCTGGAACACAAAGGAATGTGTCTCAAAAAAACCCAGGGGGGAAAATGGCAACTTTTGACCCATTTTTAAGAACAGTTAACCACTGTCTGCTTTTCTGAACATTCGAATCACACTTTAATGTTGTGTCTGAATAGCTCTGCAGATAGGGGAGAAATGTGCAGATCACAGTTCCCATGCCCAGACGCACAAATTCTGCAACTGACCACGTGAGGTTCTGTAAGGTGCTGAGCACCCTCATCCCACAGCACCGCGTAGGTCCTCCTCCCCCTGCGCAGGGGACTTAGCACCTCTCAGATTGGGAACTATGGTCTGCCGTGATTTTTTTTGGAGAGCGCCGCTGGTGGATTTGCTTGTTTAATGATTACCACTTCCATTTCTGGCCCTTGTTCAGCTGAGCATCTCTCCATTAGCAAAGGAGCAACAGAGGAAACTACTTACCCTCTACAGTAATGCATTCTCTGGAACTGCCACAAAAGCACTTTCCTGTCCTTTACAGGTTTTTTTGTAAATAACATGAAATGAATGAAATGTTGCCCTCTATCTCTAATATAAAAGAAAACTGTTGCCAACCCGCTTGGCCTCCCACAAGTCTACGTAGGCAATCTACAGCTTTTGGTCTACATCACTGTAAGTAACAAGAAGAGTTAACAGCAGAGTGGTGCAGAAACATTAGTTTTGCTCACAGGAGACTGGTGTGCTCCACTGATGAAGCAATAATTATTTTAGGAGCTGAGTTCAGTTGGAGACTCATCTGCAGAAGCAGACACACATGGCTTGAGCAGCACAGGTATTTCTCTTCTGTAAGCAGCAACTCACATCTCAAGAGTGCAATGCACCCTGGCTTGATGCACAACAATTCAGAATGAATCATCTTTTCAGCTGCGAGAAAGATGTTCCCATTCACTCACAGTTTCACTACAACAGAAAAGCTCCCAACATCCCAGCAAAGGTGTAATCAACACTTATACTACATTATGGGGTTTCTTATCACCATTTCCAGTGAACAACCCACCTCTACAAATATTCTCCTGGATAGAAACAACATTTAGCTTATCTTCCACTTCAGTGTATCTAAACAATTTAAAGTGTTGGTAAATAAAGTGATACTCTAACTCTCACAGCTTTAGCTGGACATTAAACACGTTAAAAAATAAAAACATGTAGCCAGTTAAGTAAATAACTGCTCCATAGATAAAAAGTATTACATAGTTGATTGGCTAAGCTGAACTACCCAAGCCCCTGGAAATGTAATTACATGCAAGACATTCCTTCACTCTTAAATGAGTTCTCAACAGTAAGGGGAATTTTGGAATTATTTACTGATAATACAGAAGTTTACATTGCTCTGACATTTAAAATCGGAGTTTTAGATAACTCCAACCTGTGTTTCATTAAGAAAATGCATGAACAGTTTAGGGGAAGTGCTACAGAAGGAGCAGAACAGCTCAGCTCAGACTGACAGCCAAAGACTAAAAGGCAGCTGCAGTTATTTTGACCTAAGGAAAAAGCATGCAAGAACAGGTGAAAGTCAGGCTTTTGGTGGAATAACAAGAGCTGATGGTCAGAGTGCACACTAGGACAGGCTTTGCCAGCGAGGAGCTTATTTTTTTAGAACTGGAAAAAAAAAACCAAACCAACCAAGAAACCACAAAGCTTGACAACTGCTTTATGTGCCAGCGTTGGAGACCAAGTGGCCTGTGGATCATCAAACAGGCTTTCTTGATGTGACACTCATTCTCTCAGGAGAGAAATGAGTCTCTCTAGTTGCTTTACCTCCTTCTGGCGGATTTACAGCTTGTGGCTGGCATCTGTTTCAAGGAAAGCTATTTGTCACTTCCTTTGTCCAAGGCAAAGACCTCTCAGTGTAACACAGCAACCTTCAAAATCCATTTTGTCAGCTAATTTGCTCCATCTGAAATCTACCCATGCCACCAGCCTGAAAACTCTCCTGTAGACGCTGCAGATTTGCCAGATAAACCCTGTTAAAACTCACTTGGCAGTTTTGGAGGGTACCGCAGCAGCACCTCGCCTTGACTCTTGGCAAAAAGCTCTGACGTTACATATGAAAAATCTCATTAGAAAATGATCAGAAGATCACATGTGCCACCTCTCAGTTCCTCATGTACAAAACGCAGCATTTTATCTTACGTTATCAAAGAACGTGAAACTGATGGTAATTAATGCCATTTCAAATCTTCTTCTAAAAGAGTAGTATTTACTGTTTGCAGGTGAAACTGCACCTACGCTCCCCCGCCAAACCATATGTGGGGCACACTGACTGCTTCCACATTAATCCAGGAATATGTTCAAGCACCGGTTCTTGAGAGAGGATATAAGGTGCCACGAAGGGCATCAAGTTTTCCTGCATATCACCTTGCTTGATCATTTAGAATTTGCCACAATCCTACACAGAGAATGGGCTGCATAATGTGTAGGGCTGCTCTAAAGCAGAAAGGAGAAAACATCAGAGATGGGAGGAATGCTACGATGTGAAGTAACAGCAGCAGATAATTCCATTTTCACCTGTCCTGAGCTCACTCATGTTCATTTTGTAGCCCTATCATGGACTACAACAGATCCTCTGAGTAAAAGGAGTGTAAAATTTGTTCCATCTGATACCACTCTTCACATATTAGAACAGTGTCCCAAGCCATGTAATCCCAAGACTTCCTTTCTGGACAACATTAACTCTGTTAATGATACCTCATGGCTATGAGGGATTTTCTATATTCTTTTTTTTTATTATCTCAACATCGCTTCTGTTCTACATTCAGTCCTATCAGAAATTAAACTGACTGAAACCATATTTGCCTCAACAATTTTTACACTTTTTGGCCTCTGTTTATTTGAATTTTAGAATGCCTGACAGTCAGAATAAGTAACACTTTAAGAGAAGCCACATCCTCCCTTTGCTGCAGTAAAAGGGTTAAAAAGGACTAGAAGAAGTATATGTTCCATGACTGTTTCAAATAGGGATGAGAGTAAATGTGAAGATGTCTTCACAGGTTGCTTGAAGGTCTCCATGGCAATTAATAATGTGTGGTTCAACATTAGACAGCCCTCAGGACAAAACTAAACAGATCATTAAAGGTATTAAAGACCCACTAATACTGCAGGTAATTAACAGTTCTTTTAGTTGAGCTATGATAAGAAGCATAAATTTTTTATTATAGTATTTTCCATTTTGATTAACACTGATTTTTTAATTAGAGGTGAAAGCTGAACTCCAAATGCTGCGGTCATAATTTGCACGTCAACTCCACTGAAATGTTGGTGTCCCTGACCCACACGGCACAGCAGAGCCACCCCTCACGGCGTGTCATCAGGAATGCGAGCTGCAGCAGAGAAGCTGCCAGGTTTGCTGAACATCTTTGGAGGCTGCAATACAAATATGTGGAAAATGCCCTACTGAGACACCTTTGGTATTACTTTCACATCCCATTCAAGGCACCATATTACTAAAGAGCAGGTAAGCTAACCGCGTAGCTGAATGAGATAAGCATATATTCGCACCTTTTATTTTCCCACCTTTCTACCCTAATTAACCATCTTCCACCAGAAAAAAAATAACAAACCATCAAACCTCTCCATGGAAATCACATAAATAAATTTTACACAGTTCAAAGTTATAGTTCCCCAAGCAGCTATAGTGTGACCACACTATTCATATATACCAAGGTGTTAACAGCATACACAGCAATGCAAAATACTACCGACATGGAAGACGGCCAAGCTACAGCTATGCAGGACCCATAATTTTCCATATCCTGCCCACTGACTGTTAAGTAAGCTTGTTCTCTTCCATCTGGAACTGCCCAGCTCTGAATCACAGCAATTACAGCAATTCATACCACTTCAGTGCTAGGTGTGGAGGACCATCATCACTTTTTCTCTACTGCAAAAGCAAACAGCTAACATTCCCCAAACTTGGCCTCTGCATCTACTTCCCAGTCCATCCGCAGTGATTTTCAAGTTCTCAAAATATAGCCCCAGCCAAAATCAGTGAGGAACCTGGGGGATTGCATAGGGTGTACCTGCATTTTTTGCAAAATACTTGACTTGATGATCAGGTGACCTAATGCCCACTGAAAGTCCACTGATATCTCACCCTCTTTTAGGTTAGTCCCCAGGGATGAAATTTTAAGCAATCCAGTATGGAAGTTTGATCCTATAAACACATGAAGCTCATCTAACCTCAGGACTATGAGTACTTCATGAACCCTCATGAATTTTAGCAGTAGTGTTATACTGTATAACTACAGCACGACACAGTAAAATTATGGCAATGAAGTTCAAAGACAGCAACACAACTTTACAGTTTAGGTAGATGTTTTCCTACTATCCCATGCTGTTTCAATGCATCGCCATAAAATAGGCTTTTTTCTAAGCAGTTGTAATTTAACTGTCAGTTGTCTCTTTCTAATCCTTCTTCACCAAGCCAACTACAATTATGGTCCTTCCTTTATGAGCTTTTCCAAGAAAACCTGACGTAGCTAACTTTTTTACATGAATTCTTGACATGTATCTTTGGTTGTCTTCTGTCAATTGACTCACTACCCAGCAATAAACTCTTCACTTTTGAGGCGGGGACTTTTCTCTTTGATACCATTTGCTGACGTTACAGGCTCCCATTCACGACATCGCCACTGCTGATGCCGTTCTTACAAGTACTCCTTTATGTTCCTAGGATGCCCAGGGGCGCTCAGCAGCTCCTTGATGAGTTGCTATGCCCTTGCACTGAGCCGCACAAATCCAGAACAAGGCGTTTATGATCCCATGATCCTCAAATGAAATTTTTAGTTTGCACAAACTCAACAAGAAACTGTGGATGGAAGTGAGATGTAGGCTGAGAATGTAAAGCTGGGGGAAGAATATCCTTAAATCTAAGCATTACCTGGCAAACAAGTGAAGTGCATTTCAAACCAGTAATGCCATGTCCAGTTTCAGCTTTGCAGTAATTTATTAGTCCTACTGCCGTAACAGGCATCCTGTCATGTATCATCCTGCATGTTACCATCATAACAGGATTACCACAGCTCTCATTAACTCACTGTCCAGCTCCTGGGATCCTCACATGATTCCTTAATGCCATTATGTAACAGAAACTCACAGAGCTCCTAAATCTCACCTGTGGATAACAGGTACTCCCAGGCATTACTAATATCTAATCTAAATCTACTCTCTTTTAGATTAAAGCGGTTATCCCTTGTCCTAACACTACACCCCTCAGCTTTCCTGGAGGTCCCTCCTAATTACTGGAAGGCTGCTGTGAGGTCTCCCCAGAGCCTTCTCTTCTCCAGGCTGAACAACCCCAACTCTCTCAGCCTGTCTCCACAGCAGAGGTGCTCCAGCCCTCTGATCCTTTTTGTGGCCCTCCTCTGGACCTGGTCCAACTGGTCCACGTCCTTCTCGTGCTGAGGGCTCCAGAGCTGGATGCAGTACTCCAGGTGGGGTCTCACCAGAGCAGAGTAGAGGGACAGAATCATCTGGCAAATCAATAAATGGCTACAGGACTGGTGCCCTCTTCCCTTTGACCAGGAGTATTACTGAAAAAAATACCTGACTCAACCTGTTTCTGCAAAGATCACATCACTGTGAAACGAGCCCAGCAACTGGAAAGGAGGATAAAGCTGTAAAACACTTAACTACCTAAAACTTAGGATACAGCCTGTTCGCCTGGGGAACCAGACTGCTTCCCTAACGGAGTTGGACCTTAGTGGTTCAAAGAAACAGGAAGGGAAAGAGAAAAATAATTGACACACATGCCTTCTCCAAAGAAGACCATTTCCTCAATATTTAATTCACAACTGAGAAAGAACATATGGCATTACGCCATATTCTGGGCAACACAGCTGTAGCCAAGTACAGCCTCCTACTGTATGCACCGACACCAACTCTCTATAAATGCATGAATACATAAGGTGGGACCTGCTGAAGAACATGTCAGGCCAGAGCTCAGGACTTGGGTTTCCAAATGACAGATAACTGTACCAACTCTCTTTTGTTATTTGGGGATGGAACACACATCTCTTCCTAGAAAACACAGATGATCATTCCCCAGCATAAGAAGATGTCACATAACAATAAATCCTTGTGCATATTTAAGAGAGACTTATTCAAATTGTTGCATCAATTTCAACCTTGACAGCGAGGCAGTGTGCATGTGGAAGCCCATACCAGACTTTCCTTATAGGGGAGCACGTGACTTTATACTGTGAATTCTGCAAACTGAGGCTTACAATCTGCTTTAAAATTACAGCTTAAAAGTTCAGCACTGCAGCTGGACAAGATGCCAGTTCCCTTTAACTTTAAGGAAGCTTTTTCCAAAAAGACTGCCTGCTTGTGTCCATCTCCTCAACGGAATTTATTGGTATGGCAGTAACGCTGAGGGCAGAGGAGGTGGAGACCTGCGCCTCCGCCCAAGCACTCTGCACAGCAGGCAGGGCAGCCCCAGCGTGAGGACTTCGCAAGTGCAAGCCGAGAGAGAAGGCGCAGGTAGAAAAACCAGGGCAATGAATCCATCTGGGGAGCAAGCAGCGGTCACAGCCCATCAGCTGCCCGCCTTCCCCACAGAAGAGCCTGCAAGCACCATTTGAGAGACAAGATGTATAGAAAGATCATGGATTTTACTGCACTTTCTCTTTGATTTGGACATAAAGACTCCCTGCTGCAGCTAAGTCCTTTTCCTTCAGGGTGAGACCGTGCCTTTGCCTGCCTGCACTGGTTAGCCATGCATCTGACCAGCTGGTACAAGAGCTGATGCGCACCCCAAGCATGCCAGACCATTGCCACCCCTGCTCCACCTAGACAAAAGACAATGCTTTCTCCAACAGGACTGAAATAACACCAGTCACAAACTCCCATCCTCTTTAAAGCCAGCTGTAGACCAGAAGCTAGACCTTCGTTCCACAAAAAGGTCTGCTGAAATAAAAGAAATTAACAAAAGGAAAATAAAAGTAAATTAACAACCAATACCTGGGATTTACTTTAAAATGTCTGCCAATTTCAGGGAGCCAAGGGATTTTGTCAAGTGAAGGTTATTTTCTTGCTAGGGAAAGAAAACTAACCACAAAGACAGATCCTTTGCTCTTGTATCTCATCCTCATTCTTCATGCTCTCTTCCTTGTTTTTCTTAATAACCCAGTCTTGAAAAACTGGTAGATTTACTCACTGTCATCCAGCTGGGGTAGACAGAAATTCCTCTTTTGTTTCAATGGTGAATTGAAGCAGAAACCTATTCAGTCCTAGGCTGCAGGGGAGCTGCGCTACGAAACACCAGCTAAAACAGGACGGGGCACAGGAACAACCAAGATGCAAGGGCATAGAGGAAACCTTCCACCCCACTGCCTGCGAGAGCTGCTCATTCTCTGTTTGTTTATTGCTTGCAACACTCTCCTGTGATTATCTAGAAAACAGCTTTAATACCATAGTGCCAGCTGCTGACACGCCAGGCAGAAACCTTTCAAGATACGGCCAAAATTTGCTCCTTCCATTAAACACAGAAATGGGAATCGCCAGCTCAACAGATTTAGAGCCTTACCCACAGTCAGCTCACGTCAAGGGGCTCTTACAGTCGCTGATTTGCACGAACTTTGGACCAAGCCCACAGCCTGACATCACTGGCTCTCAGACCCCCCCCAGACCTCCAATGGTGCCACCAAAGCAGGAGGGGGGTGAGATGAAAACTGTCCTGCTCCAGGAACAGGGGGCACCTCTGGGACCAGATTTTCCTCCTGCAAACCTGTGTGGGATTTATTCTTGGCTCCATCCAATGCGCTCCCTCATTCCTTCTGCAAGCTGGTACCAGCCGTTTTACCCCTCTGTGGTTTTCGTTCCCGTATTACTTTTTAATATTGGTCTCAAAGGAGTGCAATCCATGTAACTAAGGACCAGCACTGTTTAGCACCAGAAGTGAACTACCTACAGAATAATCATTTAGGGGAATTTTCCCTTTATGTATGCTTTACACACATACTATTCACCATAATGTAATTTAGCTCTAAAGGGCTCTAGACTCTATCAAGGAAAAGAACCGAACTAGAGAATGCATTAATGTGCTCCTGCAGCTAAGGTGAAATCCACCTCCCCATGTTCATAATACACCTCTAACTCCAGACAAACGGCCAATGCAAAGGATTTCTAGCACACAGCACTATATTACCATTGCTTGAATACTGAAGGGATCTTTTCTGTAAAAGGTACAGCTATCATTTAAAAATTAACCATTCTACTTTTTTTAGGATTTCCTGCCTTCTAACAAACTACTTAGTCATTCATGTGATGACTTACAAAACTATGTTCAGAAATCACACTTCTAGTCACAGTGGTGAAACACAAGAGATATTAAAGAAGTTACTCTTTTCAGCTGAACACACACAGAAATTAAAACTTGCTTGTTTTAAATAGATTTTTCTAAGGACCTCACTGGTAGTCTGATGATAACCTGCTATACAGTTGTAATGAATGCTTACATTTTAAGTTAGCATTATGCAACTGTTGGGACATTTTAATTGCAGATAAACACCTAGTAACCAAAAAAAACCTCCAGTCCTTTCATTAGATATTAAGTTTTAAATGTCAGTGAGCAAGTTTGTTTTTCAAGCAGGAAAATATTTCAGTTTTCAGGATGACAGAGTCACTCATCTGAAAAAATCAGTTCCACTTGCTAAAATAAGCTAACTGGCTTAAATAAATGCAGAGCTAGGACAAACAGGAAGGACATTTTTTTGTTAAAAGTTTATCCTTGTACAATGTGCAATTGTTTTGGGTTCTGGATTTCTAACATTATCACCAAACCACAAAAATACTGGAAATATTTTATTTTCTATACTAAAAACTCTCAAGATCACATCAGATGTCATGCAAAACTCAGAGAAAAATCACTATATCACCACTGTTGAGAAAACTCACACGTTCAAACTGAATGTACCTGTGCTACTCAGCTGGTGAATAAGTAGTATGAGGATGGGCTAATGAAATCTTCAGTGGGGTAAAAAGCCATCTGATGAAACAACCATCTGATTTCTGCTTTGCAGCAGGTTAGCAAAGGCTACCTAGAAGAGCGTTTGCTTTAAGTACAATCTTGAGGTCTGGATAAAGACAGATGATTTAGGCACAGCCAAAAGCGGTGCTTAGCTCAAAAGTATGCTCGGAGCTGGGATTAGTCATTTAAGCTCCTTATTCAGTACCAGGCAAAAATGAGGCACACAAAACAAGGATTCATAAGCACCAGCACCCCGCCTCACCCTTGCCAGCAGAGGATAATGAGGGATGGATGTGACCCCCTTGCTCTCACACAGGCAGGCAGGTAAAGAGCTCCCTGCTGCACGGAGACACAGTCAAGCCTTTACAAAAACCCCATGGGGAGGCTGTCCTGTCAAATCCCCTTCCCCTTTCATCTAAAAACCCTGGGAGCTACGACTGCTGTGCCAGCATGAGAAATTCAGGATCAAATCCCTGCTTTCAGGGAATCTGAACTCCACCCTTCCCTTGCCCTGTCTGCAGGGCATCCCGGGGTGCACGGCCCTGGAGCCGAAACCCAGGTGCTGGGGGAGAGGGGTGACCTGCCAGCACCTGGGGTACCTCTGGGCTGGGAGTAAATCATTTGCCAGAAGAGCCCACCTGAGGCTGAGGTTGCCATGACAAATGATCCTTTTATTAAATACCAGAGTAAATGGGCATACGAGCTTGTAAACCTTAATGGCATGGAACTAATGCAAACCCTTAGGCTGCTATTAATCATGGTTACATTCCACGTAACTTAAAAATTAATGACTTGTTTTTGTTATTTACTTTCAGATACTGGATATTTGACAAGAGGTGTTCAGCTGGCTGATTAACTCTCCCTTCGCTGGCATACCTGCAAGGATCCCACTAGCAAGGGGAAAGGAAAGGTACAGCAGCTATCCTGAAAGGTATTTAAGTGTACCTGCCAGCAGGCACTAGTGTTCCAGCTATGCACCTGGAATGCATCCTCTTACCCTCCAGCAGCAGCATAGTAGTTAACACCTCAAAATCTGAGGATTTACAGTCCCTCCAGAAGGCAAAAACCTCACTCCTTTAGCTTCTCGTTTCCTTATTGGCTGTCCGATCCCCGAGATCCTGCTTGATTTCGCTTTCTGCAGTATTTTGTAGCCTGCAGTCTGGTGGGCTAACTGGATGCATTGCACAAACGTGTGTCCCACCAAATGTAAATGTCCTCCAGCCTACTGAATGTCGCCTTGTTCCCAGCCACCAAGCGAAGGGTGCCCAGAGCTCCTCACCTACCCTCCTCCCATTGTCCTGCGCCCCTTTCTCATGCCCCTCTTATTCACTTGCTCCGGGACACAGACAATCCTTGTCTTTTCAATCCGCCTTGATATATTAGCTCTTCTTGGAATGGACTAAACCTCGATTTTTGTCTCTGGCGTCTCTTCCTCATGAAAAAAATATCTACTATAGAGAGAAGGAAAGTCGGGAGTATCCTCCTGTGGGTTCCTATGGCTCCTTGCATGCACAAGAGCACCACTGCCTTTCTTCACACAACCCATCCTCATGGGCTGACTACATTAACCCCTCTGCATTAGAGGAATTGCTAAATATCCACTTAAAAAAAAAAAAAAAGAGAGAGTTGGCAGAGCGGTATGTTGATCTTCTCTCACAGCCCAGGCAGAGCATGCCTAAGCCCTGCTGCCTGCCTTTGGTCTGACAACGCTCATACAGCTGGGTGGCTTGACTCACCCATCCTGGCAAAAGATGTGTCCCTCTGCAGAGTGGGACATTCTCAGAGCTATGTTCATATTGTTTAACCTCCCAACACTCAACCTTAAGAAATGGATGTGACAACGCAGCCTTCAGTGTTACTGATTGCCACATACACTGCTCTTCCAGGAAGACTTGTCACCTAAATGTCATAAAGTTAGACCTTGCCCTGCTGTCATTTGGGATCATTTTCACCATATCAATAGCTCAAACAAGCACAGGAAAGCTTCCCTGAACCACCTCAGGGTGGGATCTGCCCCTGTGGAGGCAACACCTCATCTGACCTGGAGCTCTCAAACAAGCAATATGCATTTCTGGCCTTGAAGAATTGTCCTTCCTTTTTGCCCCGAAAGAAAACAACATGTGGCTCCTTCTCCCCAACCCTTGCCACCCTCCCGATCAAACTCTCCAATTAAACTGATTAAGCCCGATTTCAAACACTGAACTCTCAATACAGCCCATGTTACTGCAGCATGAGGCCACCAGCACAGGTGAACCCTCCTGCAGCACCCGCAGTGCCAAGGCTGGAGCATCCCATCAGCCACCCAGCAAACACATCACTCCCACATGAAAACCATTTCCAGTTGCCCGCCCAGGACCATGCTTTTGTCTGCAAGGGCATCCTGACACAGGACAGGCTCACCCAAACCTCCCACTTCATGCCTTGTTGAGCTGAGGGCTTTTCCTAGCTAAAAAGGAAACTTTCAGCTGAAAGCTATTCTCATAAGCTACTCAGGGAACAAGGCTTGTAGAAGAAAGTATTAGCTGCTAGAAAGCAGCTAGCAAAGGTCTTTTATTTTTTAAGTGCCATGTTATGCAAAATGAGACATACAGTCTTCCCTTGCCTTCATTCGAACATCTCAGAGGCAAACCTGAGGACCATTTAATACCAGTATCAAAAATCCTACAAAATTTACATAAAAACAAGACCTCAGTGGGACAAACTAGCTTTTGGATCATTAGCAATGCAACTGGCACAGAGGCATTAAAAACAAAAACAGGTTATGAACTTTGCTGGAAGACATATTTTTCACACTTTATTAGTGGAAAATAAGGTGTATTTCTAGCAAGTACTTCAAAGGGAGAGTGCCTTGCCCGTAAATGTCTGAGTGCCTGTTTAGTAAAGTGGAATGTGAATATCTGTGAAACCCAAGTAAAAACATGGGGCTATGGAAAATATACAACATATATATGAAGATCAACTCTAAACTTTTACATTCCCAAAGAGTTCAGATGTTACTATTTTCAGATATACCTACAGTTTTATACTATCTGCTCCGTGGTTTAAGACAGCTTCAAAAATGTGCTTTGACAGGCTAGAAAAACTAAACAGAAATCCACTGGAAAAGAGAAGAATAAGTCTTTCTTTCTTTTACTGTCTTTTATGACATCTGTTAATAGCACATAACATACTATTACGTTGTAGTTTTGCCTAAGACCCCAACATGGAAGACACTAGTCTTTCATATCACTAAGAAAGCATTAACTTCAGCAAAAAAAAAAAGTGTCGTCTGTATTCACCAAATTTAGCAGTCCAGAGTTCAACACTGCTCTTACAGAAATTGAAGAAACTCTCATTAATTCCAAGGGGTGAAGGGCTGGTTGCGAAAATCCTAAGTATGTTTTACTAATAGAATTCTTCTTGTTAATAAGCTGGCATGTGAACTCGTTTTTTCCGGCTGCTGCAGGCAGCTTGTGGTTTGCTTTTATTCTTTTGAACACAATTAGCAAAGCACTCCAGCAGCTGAATAGACCTATTCATTTGAACAAATTATTCGTTGGCAGGGTTTTTTTTAAATTAAAAAAAAAATCTCCCCAAAACTATTCTGGTGTAGTCAGAAGAGACACAAAAGCCTGCCTGTCATTAATCTTGCCTGTCTGTACCTGAAAAGAGACAAGTGGGACATACACTGCTGAATATGTTACATTTTCAGTGGCTCTCTCAGTGACAGGACTGAATTGCTCACTTCTCCCAACCCTTATCTTAGCTGGTGTACAATCCTAATTAAAAGGCTGACGTAAGGAATACACACGGGGAAGAGTCTGGCACGGATGTTATGGATGAGATGATAAACTTTATGAGCACAGCTACCTCCCACGTAGCTTTTGTAGTTAACTGCTGGAGCTTGAACAGTTGCTCTTGTGCGGACTATTTCTCATTTCAGAGGGATGAAAATGTTAAATAAAACAGACTTGCCCTTTCTAATAGGCAGTAGCATCTCACTGATCTAATTAATCTATGTAGCTCATTCTTTCACTGAGACAACGTTACAGGCAAATTCAACTCCAGTTCCCTTCTCCTGCTGCTCAGTTTCGTGTGAAAAGGGCTGTGAATCGGGTAAAACCCACGCATCCACCTCACAAACAATGCTGTCATGTAGTTAACACAGCAGAAGTATTTGTTTAATTAGTTACTTTTTCAGCTTTTAAATGAGAAGAAAAAACAAGCCATGGGTGGTCTGAAACCTCAGAAGAGCAAATATCCCGGGCTGTAAAATCATCCCAGCTCAGAATACTGGGTTGGACATAAAAAAAGCATTTATTGAATCTTAGGCCTGAGTTGGGAACAGAAGGTGCATTAAGAGCTTCCAAACTGCAGGCTACCGCCAATTCATTAAGTGTTCAGCATTATTTAATAAAAATGGCTTATGCATATACTTTAACTGAAACACTATTTATTCATAAACATTTTTAACTAGAGTATCTGTAGGGAGTTACTCACACACCAATTCGAAGACAGTTTCAAATTCTTCCTTCACGTAAATGCACACAATTCCCATTGCTGCCTGCCTCACCTAGGCTACAGGTCTGCAAGCACAGCTTGTGCTGTACTTCACAACTAAACCAAGGATCCCAGCTGGTCTATAGAAACCAGGACATGATGTTGGTAATGTCTTGGCATTAACATTAACAGCATTAACATTACAAATGTAAGAAAACTGTTATAATTTGTATGATAGCATTAAAGTGATTCTACTGTCCTTATGCCTGAACCCTGTATCTGAATGGATTTTTGAAAAAATTCCTCTATTTTTGGCTATTTTGCCAGAGAAGTCAGTCTCCAGGTAGGCATGAGATAAAACGGTCAGGTTTCTTTCTACAGAACTACAGGAGGTATCTTGAAAAAAATTCATGGCACCATTAAATGCTGTAATGAGGGCTGAGCAGATCTGATGCTTCAGCCCCCAGTCCTTTGGGTTACATTAACATGACAGTAACTGATTTTCAGACTCCGAAAGCGGTGACCAAGCAAACTAATAATATTTCCTAACGGACTCAGGCAGCTGTTGCAACAGGATGTTGCAATGGGACATTGCAGACAGGGATCAACATCATTTTTAGCCCCATTCTGTGAAACTACTACCTACCCAAACCCTTTTAAGATGCTTTCTCCACTCTTATTTTTGATGCTGTTTAGTTAAAAAGTGTTTAAGGAAGCTTTTCCCTTCACAAGAGAGACTCCTGGAGGAGTCAGAGAAACTGCCCTTTCCACACTTTCCTGCTCACTCCCAAGGCACAGGCTCTTGTGCCTTCTCCCCTGCAGAAGCATAACACCCAGGCAGAAACAACAGCAATTTCTGACCTGGGAAGGATGTACCCACAACAAGTTTTTCTCTTTTCTGTGTGATTTCACAGCTGGAGATGAAGATGGACAACAACTATCTTTGACCTGTTACTCATCCAAGGGCCATGTGTTCTCCCTTCCCGCAATTGGACAGCTGCTGCTTTAGGACTTTGCCCTTTCTGTCTCCCTTATCTTTCCTTCTGTCATCTGCTTATTTTCCATTTTTATGATATTCTTTTTTGGTAGATAATAATGCCATTAGGAATACTGCTGGCAAAAGGCCAGGACAAAATGGCAGAGCTAACAACTTTTGTTTGAGTTAGGGTCACTGCGAGATAATTTAGACCAGGGACCCGGGGCCCCATTTTCCCATGACATTGGAAGAATCCACACAGAGAAGCAGAAACACTGAATGCTTCAAATTCAAACCTCCCTGAGTTCATCCTCTTGGGACACAGCTTGCAGAAGAGGATGAGGATTATATTTCAACACCCGTGGATAGGACCTGAGGTGGACTGTACCACCAACTATCTTTCCACAGTTTTGTTTTCAGAAGCTGAATCTAGCAGAGAAAAATCCATCTCTGTCACTTCCCACTCACTCAGCTGAAGGACCTCTCCCTCCCAAGTTTCCCTTAGAGGCCAAGGCCTTGCTTAGCGCATGCCCTGGACAAAATTGCCACTTTTTTCCCATGCTAACAAAAATAAGCACTGTTAATGAGCTGCCCACTACCCGCACATATTTCAGAGGAACTAGCTGTCCCTCAGTTTGGCTTTTATTTTTCCCCATTAGTTTTTAAAATGGATTTTTTTCTTAAGCCTGAAGGCTGCCCCGAAATGTTTCTCTTACTAACACAGCAGCAGGACAATCAGTTAAGGTAATATGAAGCACCTCTTTCCCACTGTCTGAAGTGGGGAAATGTAAAATTCATCATAAATGATGAAAAGCAAACCTTGTTTCCCCATAGTCATGATCTGTAGTTCCTCCACAGGGACCCTAGATCCCTACAGCCTCCACCACAAGCTTCCCGTGAGTCAAGGACTGCTGTTTCAGATGGCAGGAAGCCGTGGTAGATATACATAGATCACAATTCCTCCATCTGCCCCAACAAGAAGAGACTGGAAGAGCACAGAAAGCCAGGTGGGAAAGGAAGAGCGAGAAGAGGAGCAGGAGAGGCAGCAGCAGCAGGAGGGGTCCCATGCTACTACCTGGCCCTAGCAAAGACTAACATTTTTGGGTGAGGGAGTGCTTGGAGCAAGATGGAAAGCTCTGGATCACAGGTGGGAACAGGATACAGGGAGAGGCAGGCAGAAGAAGGTCAAGGACAAGGCAGTAGGGAGCCAGGCACCCAGCCTGGAACAGCCAGGAGCACTGCCAGTACAGATGGCTGACTGCACAATCAACCATGGAGCAAGGAAAGAGAAGAGAGGACTTCTGGCAGTGGGTATGCAACTGTGCAAGGAGTCTCCCCTACAGACACATTAGCCTGCAAAATCTGTCCCCTGATGTCACGGGGGAATCTGCTCTCTCATGGATCCACTGCTGCTTGACCATAAGAGGGCTTGCACCCAGCATCTATCAACGCTGAACTTGTATAGGGTTTGCAGTGGGTCCACATCCTAAAGAACAGCAAAGCATCCCCCTTGCCTGCCTCCAAACCTCCCACACAGAGCACCCTGAGGTCTTGGAAGTTTAACATTTGTCTCATCTGAGGAGGTGTCACACTGCCCAGACTAGAAAAGTCACAAAGTTGTCAATGACTGGATCTTTAATATTCAGAATCGTATTTCTCACCAACCACAACCAAGAGCACATGGCAGATTTTGAAGGTTCACAGCTACCTAAGGGACACCTGCAAAAGTCCACACAGAGGGAAAAGGGAGGAACAGCACAAAGTACAGTTCCATACCCTGTTCAAAACTCATTTAGCAGGTTCTTCAGAAAGCAGCACCTTGAACTTGGCTGTTGGGGTTTCTGCAGTAACCCAAGGCAAAAAATGCCAACAAAAGACTATTTTTGCCTGCCTAGACTTTCAAAGTATCACAGGAAAAAATATAAGCTAGTGATGCAATTCAAAGAACACTTTAAGTAAAATATTTAAATAAAATACATTCAAGTTATAAGAAGAACAGGTCTTCTGAAGACAGCTGAGGTTATACACTAAACTGCAGGAAAGGTCATTTATTAACTGAATATTCAAGTTCATCAGCTTGTGCTTCAAATTAAAATGATGCCTCCACCTGTGAGGGATACAACGCTTAAAGCAAAGAGATGAGGTAGGTGCCTCAGTGGAAGCTGGCAAATGAGGGCTTTGGGTTGCTTTAATGAGTTTCAGGCATTAATTTCTAACTCTTATTTCCTACAGATAAAGACTGACCAAACTCTCTTCAAGCTTTTTTTTCTTTATAAGCACATTTGGAAAGTTTACTCGCCATCACGGGGAAGGCTGACTGTCTGGTAAGTACTTGTATCAGCATGCAGAAATCCCTGTAGGTATGTGCTATAAATTCTTGCTTTCACAGAAGACTTTTCTACGAAAACACCTAATGAACTAGCTTAGTAGCTCAAAAGCAATTTTCAGAGGCATCTTCCTCCTACATTTGGAGAGATTAAAAAAAAAAGACATGCTTTCCCACATCCATCTCTGAAAGACAAAGGCACTCCCTTAGGCTTAAAACAACTCATAAGAACTATACTGATATTTTAGACAGTTTAAAATAAACAACAGCAAGAACTTAATAAGACCGCTTTTCTCATTCACATCAAGAAAAATTCCACTGGATACAATACAGAGAGTGTAACTCGCTGAAATTTGATTCTACAAAACAAAAAAATTATTGGGAGAAACCAAAAAAGAATATAGTTCTTTGCCTGTTAAAAAAAGACAAGTGCTTGGTGGGAGATGAGAGAGACACAGCAATCTGCCTTTCCCCAACCTTCCTGCTGATGAACAAGGGGACAAGCATAGGACAATTGGTCATGGATGGTGGTGCACCTTGACCATGTCTACTCTTGCTATTTGCATTATCTGCAANAAAAGGAAAAAAAGAAAAAAAGAAAGGCTATTATATAGGGAACAATGGGATTTTACAACTGAACACAGGTGATTCTGTCCTGATAAGGTCTCACTGCTACTTTTGCTTTAATTAGGAGGATGTTTCTGAAGATGCTAAGACCTGAAGCCTGTATTCAAGCACTTACGTAGTCATCCTCGTGCAGACCTTGCTTCTGAACAGAACTTTTCACCTCCAGGGAAAACTTCTCAAACTCAGGCTTCACGGTCCTCAGCAGAGTGACAGTTTGGAGGTATGAGTATGCCTTCTTGGCTTCAAGGTCATGTTTGTCTCCTCTTCTCCAAGAGCCATTTCCTAAGGGGAAAACAAGAACATTTCCAACTCAAACTTAGGTACCGTTACAGGATTGCCTTCCTTTTCCCACCCAGAAGTCCCCTGTCCTGCGCCTTGGGGAGATGGCAGAGTACAAGGGAGAACTGAACCTGTTCCAAGACCTGCAGGAAACCAGGCAGGGAGGAACAGCTGGTGGGAAGTAAATGTGCAAACAGAAGGACAATTTTACTGCCATGCTGTGCTTGCTTATTTTTAAAGGGTGGGATGAAGCCTAAGTGTGAGAAGACATCTCGGAGCAAAAAAAAAGTGCCAGATCTCAAATGCAGAAATATTTAAGTTAGAATAAGTGAGGGAGGATTCGACCACAAAGTTTTTGTTACACATCGCTCCACCAGCAACACTCTTGGACAGTCAAGGCACCAATAAAGTCAATAGTATGATCACCACCACGCATGGAAGGCAGATGGTGCAGCTACTTCTCCAACAGCTCTCCCACTGCGGTCAAGAAGAAAACCAAGTGTGCAGTGGCTGCCAGACCAGCCATGCTCTTAGTGGAAAAGAAATACTTAGAAATAAAATGGGATCCTGTGCCTAAGCTGTATTTACACGTTTCATGTCACAGCAGGGAACAATTTAACTCAGACCACCAGTAAAGTAATCAGATTTTTAAAAATCAGGATAGCTGACCGGTTGTTAATCAGCAGAGGAGTCCTGCCTAACAGGGCTTAACCTTAGTGGGTCCTAAGACCCCGATCCAAAGCGTCACAAGATTAGTGAAAATGTTCACGTTGCTCTGGACCAGGTTTTGTGCCATCTACATATATGATAAATAAAAGAGGCCTAGAGGGAACATTAGTAGCCCTAAGCAGTGTGCCTCTGAATGATTACAAATAATTAAAAGCTAGGCAGTCTTTTTCGAACAACAGCAACAAATCCCATCATGGTTAAACAAGTCAAGGTAAAGACTAATGCTAAGCTCCCAAGGGCAACCTGGAAGCACATGGGTCCCTGACATGAGAGAGGATGTGGTCACTTTGCTTGGGTTGAGGACCATGGTGTCATTTAGACTGAGAGACACAAGCGTTCTGGGAGTGGAGATGCTAACAGCATCCAGGCATCAAACCCACAGTGCTCCTTGCACAGCACTACCAGCTGCATCACATGCCTGCAAGAGCAAATTAATGGGCAGACATCCTGGGTCCCCCCAGAAGCAGTTATTTCCTGTCTTTTTTTTTTGACAATAAATGTAATTGGAGAATTGCTCTGCTTCCTCAGAGCGCACAGGGGAAAGAACAAAGGATCTGGAGCTCTCCGGAGGACAAGTCTTTCCTCCCACTGCTTTTGGCTCCAGGGCAGCTCCTGTCACTCCCAGCACAGGACGGGAGGCACAGGACCACCCGAGCCCTTTTACCTCTCTTTTTCACCCAGGAAAGCCTTATTTACTGCAGCTCAGCACTAGCTAGGACTGTCATCTTTATAAATACCACAAACCTTGGTAATTCTTAATTTACTTTTTTTTTTTTTAAGTTATTTCATTCTTTTAGGAAGCAACTGTACTTTAACTGGTCGAAATTACTTATGCCAGTACCCTGGTTCATCAGACTTGATGGAAACACTGCAGTGCAACTAACATCCCACCATCTCGTTTTGCCCTCAGAGGCAGCACTCTTCCCTTCAGTGCCTGCACGCTGTCCTTGTTACTGCTTCTGAAAAAGAAAGCAACGCGCATCTGGCAATTGTAAGCTAGCACATCTTGCTAGCTTCCCCGCAAGAGGGTACAAGCCCTGCCAGAGCCTCAAAGCTGAAAAGCCTCTGCCCCAGCTGGGTACCTGCATTTCAGAGGTGCAGTACTCAACAAGTACAGCAGAGACTACAGTACAGAGGGCTTTGCTGTATCTTAGTATTTACAAAAGGAGATGGCTAAAAAGAGTGAGATCATAGAGACACAAAAAAAATGGTAGTGCTGGTAGAATGTGAGTAAGTTTCTCTCCTGAATGCTATACATATTTATTTTAAAAAAACCTGACACTGAGAGCAGGGAAGATACACTTGCTTAACAGCGTTCCTAGAATATTTTACATATTTAAATTCCTTTATGGATTATTTTGCAGGAGGTTGTCTTGCCACAGTACTTATGGGCAATTATTGCAGCCTTGGCATTTAATATGCCTGCTCTTGTGAAAAATTAAAACTATTCAGAACAGAGGGCAACAACAAACTGCAATATGGTCATCTGAACTTGAAGGCAAAGAGCCAATTTGCCAACCACACCCACTCTTAGATTTTGTACCCTTTATAATGTAGAAAATCTAGTATTTCCAGGCACTGGGAACAAGGAATTTTGGGATAATTTCTCTACATCTCTCTTTTATGCTTGCTTTCCACATGTGATGACCATCTGCACAAAAGTCAACACCTGATGCACAGTTGTTTCACTCTTCATGGGAAATACACCCCCCGAGAAACAGAAAAAAATGGTTTAAAAAAATTATTACTTAGAAATGTCAGGAAATGCCACATGCTAACTACACTACATCCGAAGACAGACAGTTTTCATTAATCCCTTGGAAAAGCTACAAGAAGACTGATGCAAAGGAGGATGGTGCTGAGGCTCCCACATGGTATTGCCCCCACCACCGTGAGGCTGTCCACGAGTGCCGCCTCCTCTCCTGTGACTCCAAAGGGAGCCCAGCTCACACACACACTTGTACCTGTGGCCAGATGATTCACTTCTAATGCTTTTCTACTCTGTGAGACGAAATGCAGTAGTAGCACAGCAGTAATGAGCCAGCACCGGCAGCTGGAGGGGTTGTTGGATCACCGGTTTCTAATGAAGTCAAGCCTGCAAGGCTCCCAGTGTCTACAGAAGGGTCAAAACTTCACGGTTTTGTGATTGGTGATACGGGTTGACCTTCAGCTTTTTGCTCTGGTCCCAATTAAGGCTGCAATGCCAAATGGGTTTGCTTATGCCACAAGGGATAAAGTCAATTCAAATTCAACTCAACAAAAAGCAAACTTTGACTCAAACCATTGGCTTTGATCTTGTTCTGCAGCTTTATCTTTGTTATTTAAGTGATTGCCTTATTATCTAGCAAAACTTGGCACTTCTTTAGCTAATCTGTATGATACATGTAGCAGTATCTGTATTTCTGCATGTATCCATATGTCTGAATTCAGTTACATTCATTATAGAGCTTTTCAACAAGCAGCACCTCTTTGCTGTGAAATAATCTCAAAGGTGGTAGACGGATAACAAAATGTTTATGCACAAGAATTTAACTTAAAATTATCTGATTTATTAAACAAAATACATCATCATTTTGTGAATTCAGTTGTTCCTGTTCGTCAACTTTTTGAGGCTTGAAAGAAAGAAAAAACCACTGTTTTCCTTCTTTCTCAACTCCCACTTGGTTTTCAATTTGACATGAATTTGGTTTCGTAGTGGATTAGTTAAAGCAGCCTGCAGGGGGGGGGATTATTTTCTCTGCACCTCCAACAGAGGCTGTTCCTTTCAAAAGCCATGTAGACACTTCAGTAAAACCTAGTTCTCAGGCATGAACTTGCTTCAGCTTCAGCCATCTGATGTTGTTTAAAATTCAGCAAATGCGTTGCTCCAGTAGTAGTTTGGTCTATAGCAGCTGAGAGCAGGTTTAGTCCCTGCCATGCACTAACATAGTATCAAATGTAACTGACAGCAGGTATACTCCAAAAATTGAGTGTATTTAATTTATATCTTAAAGTCCCGTTTTAATTTGACAACCCTTATCATTTTTACTGAGGGGTGGAATCAGCCACTTTTATCCATGCTACTCTAGTAAATTCAGACTGTCCGTGTCCTATCCAGTGCTTTCCCTTCAACACAACGCTGCTGGATATTTTTGCAGATGTAGTTTCTGATCAAAAGCTGAAGCAGATTAGACATGTGGATTCCCCAGCACAGAGATGACTTCTGGAGACCCAGGTCCTGCAGCTGCCCACAGCCCCGGCCATTGCTAGTGCCTCCCTTCCAGCCATCTGCACCGACCACAGGCCACAAAGCAGCCAGAAATAACCCTGTCCTGAGATTTTGGCAGTCACAAAGCTGGGGATGGTGCAAGCTGATCACACACACTGCAGCACGGGGTACCCACACCTGGCTGCTGTAACCAATGTCTCCGTCTGGTGCTGCTCCCCCTACAAGTAACTAATAAGTAATGCCTATAGTGGATTTGGCATCTTGTGATCCACCCAGTGGCAACTATAGCCACGAGATCCTTTCCAGCAATACCATAGCCCAAGTGGAAGATAACTGCAACAATGGGGAGAAGCAGTGGTGTATTCTCAGACTGAGTGTGGCATATTTTGAGGCTAACAAATCTAAAAATATTACCAAGCTTACAGAAGACTTTGCAACATACTTGGGCATGAAAAGCATTACCGTATGATGAGCTGTTGAAGAGTTCAATATTGAAGAAAGCGTAGTCCCCATTGGTCATTCCTTGCCGATGAGCAGCCAACATGATGTTCCTGATTGTGTCACCGCTGGCACACATGATTACAACTGGTGGAAGAAAATGGAAAACACAGATAAGAAGCAGTTCAAGAACTTCAGGGAACAGCCTGTTAAGCATGAAAGCTGCCAGAGACAGTGACCCCAGCTGTCCTCCCAGTGTTGCAACAAACACGACCATGCGGATGGCAAACAAAGCTCATTTCCCAAAGAAGCTAACAGAAGACAGGTACCAAATACAGAGAGGGTTCTTACTCCCTTGTCTCCTCTGAAAGAATTAAATAGACCCTCTGTGTGATCTAAGTTTTTTTACCCCTGCAACATGTGGTAAATTCTAGCTTCAAATTTCTTCCATTGAACAGTCTGGTGTAGATTCATCTCACCTACACCTCAGCTATCCAAAATTTACGAATCTAGACTAGAATGTGTTGCCTCTCTACAGTTAATGTAGAGCAGCATTTCTGCAGCTGTGTAGGTACAGTGGTATGAATCTCTCCAGGGTGCGACTTTTATTCCAGAGACCATACAATAAGCTTAGGCAACAACCTTTAATGGGATGCTTAATATTCAGAAATGGGAAAAGCAAGTGCCACTTTCTGAGCGTGAAGATTAAAGGTGGCTAAAAAGATGAAATGCCACAGAGTCTCATTTATCACTGACCATGAGATAAGCAGAGGCTCTGCTGCTACAACGGGATCTACAATCCCGAAGGTGTCCTCCATGTGGACACGGTGATCTACACTGTGACAATAGTGGTCAAGAGGTCTCTTCCCCCAACCTGCTGGGCAGAAGGAACTACTTTCCTTGCTACCCCTTCCCTCTGCAAGGAGAAAGCAGGAATTCTGGTGAGGTCTTCAGCAATGGGGAGACACCTCCCACAGGGAGCACTTTATACCATAAACTTTTACATAGGTTCACAAGACTGTGGGTATGAAGCTACTGACATCAGAGAGAACAGTAGAGTATTGTATCAGTGCGTGCTTTGGGGCTATATCCTACAGCAAAGTCGTAAGAGATCCTGTTGGGACAATGACTCGAAACCAACTGCATGCACGTTTCCAAGAACACCGTCACGCATGGCAGGGCTCAAAAGCTACAATAATGTACACAAATATTTTCACCCCAACAATAAAACTGAATCAAAACCACATTCAGCTTTTCTGGGTAGAAGTGTTTGCTATTATAAGAAATGAAAAGGCCAAACAGGCCAAATCTTTTCACACACAATGAATCTTCTCCCATCACTTTTCTGGTTGGATGCCATCACAGGCATAAAGCTCCAGATGCGCTGCCGGGGTGAGTCATGTTCGGTACATCCCCACGCTTCAGGAGAGTTATACCATGCATAGCTCTGTCCTCCTGATTACAGCAGAGCAATATAATAATTTCCAGAGCAAGAGAGCAAGACATAGTTCATGACCATTGTGAAGTATATTAGCATGAAGGAAAAGAAGAAGAAAAATAATTTTCTTAAAATAAAATTTGGGTCAAATCTTTTCCAGATGCACATCAGGAACGAGTTTGTCTCACTGTTCCTAATTTCAGTATAGGTGAGAGATTTCCTTTTGAAATGTTTCCTTGCTGCCCTCCCAATTCTCCTTTGACTTTGCCTTTATAATTCACATCTATCATAAAAACGTAATCTGTAGATGGAATCAAAGAGATTCCCATAACACCAGTAAAAGACCTTGAGCAAAAGGAATAAAAAAAAGAGTGAGGGGAAAAAACCTACTTTAAGATGCATTAAATCATATTTTGTAAGCCTCTAAAGGAATGTAAGGGAAGTAATATTAACTATTTGGATGTGGTTTTTACCCCAGTAGGAGAGCAAAGATTACATATTTCAAGATTTTGAAACAAATAAGCTATGGGTACGTCTCTCAAAATCTTCCAAAAATGTAAATTAATCTGCATCTGTACCTTACTATTGTGTATATACAAATGTGTATGTGCAAACACATACAAAATGTTCTCCCTCCAGTATAATACACGCAGACCACAGTGAGTCTAACATTAATATTCTGAATTTATTGACTAGGATTACTGACTCATCCTGCAAATACTTAAGACTTTAATTCCAGTTAAAGGAATAAGTGTTCCCTTTGCTATGCACATCCCTTGTACTATGTGCTTGGGCAGAGCAAGTTCAAGAACTGCCCTGGGTTTGTGAACATCGTGGCTAACCTGAACCTACGCATCAAGTCTGCAGCGTGGCTAACGGAGCCTGCTAGGGAGCTTGAACTAGGAACTAAATTCACTAAAGATAAGTGGTTAACTTTTATCATTGTATTTTTCATCATGATTTTGTTGTGGTGACAAGACTTGAGTCTTTTGAAGTGGCTGCAGGGACTGAACAGGCAGCGTCTGGCAAACATGGGTACATGGTTGAGGGTCCCCTGCCTCTCAGGCCCCCAAGATCTCAGCACAAACCCCCAGCCAGCAGCAACCCAACCCACGGGGCCAGCCTCTGCCCCAGCTCCCCACAGGCCAGATGACGGGGCAGGTTCTTTTTCAGCCCTGGCAGAGTTTCAAGTAGGAACCCTGTATCTACTTGAAAGCTCATTCCCACTTCAGGTGGCTCACGGAAGCCCCACCACTCAGATGGGACCATCACATCTCTGGGAACAGAGAAGGTGCAGGGTCAGAGCACAGGATGGTGTCACAGTGGGTACAACACAGGAGCCCTTAAAATCTGGTGAGAAACCCAACCATCCAGAAACATTTCTAGAAAGTGCTTTGGACAGTGCCCTGATGCCCACAAGCCCTGCTGCCCCATTGCGGGGACTGCCAAGGAGTCCCCAGGAGAAAAGAAGACATCATTTGGTCAGCTAAGGCACTTCGTACATCCTCTTCACATGATATATGATTTTTAAAATACTGGGATGGCCTGAAAGGTGTTGTGAATGGCAGGACCATTCCTCAGGCCCGAAGGAACGTGCCAGATGAGTCCTGGTCAGTGTTTGAAGTCAGAAAGACACACATGGAAGCTGAAGGGCCCCACTTGCTGCATTTTGCAGTAGCGGCATGAGACAGAGGACAAAAGAAGAGGTGAGATGGAGGGAAGGAACCCCTCAGGGCATAAGGGGGGAAAGAATTAAGACTGGCTGCTTTTGTTCAGCCATTTGCAAGCTACAGAAAGATGTAAGACCAAAGGTCTCAGCTCTTCAAAGCATTTAAGCCCAGGCTGAAAGCAAATCTCCCTGCCCTGACTGTCAGCACCGTCTGAGGAGCCGGGTTTGCATTTAAGCATCGGTCACACTCCCACAGCTCGGCCACTTCTCCCTTTGACAAAGGGTGAACATCCTTCTTTTTGTGCCATAAGCATGTTGCTATACTCTTAGCATCAGGAAAGCTGAACACACACACACGAAAGTCAGGCTGATTAAAAAAGAAAAGCATCTTTCCCCACATAGCCGTTTCCTCTGGCACTTACACATTTCTTTCTCTCCATTCAGTGTATTTCCCTGAACGGCACTTACTAGGAAAGCTCTATTTTAAGCACCTGCTTTAGTGAAAAGAGAATTAAAGAGCCATATGCCATTAGACCTCAGCTCTCTCACACACGCTCCTGTGAACATTAGGTATTTCACAGCAGCATAACAACATCGGCAGTGCAAGGCTGCTCCGTCCACAGCCTCCAGCACCACACCACCAGTCATGCACGGCATGATCTTTATAGGTCCAATTTTGATGCTATTTTTACATTCAACAAACAGGGATATAAAAATTGTACAAACCACTTTGTATATCCACGTCTCTTTTGGAAAACAGCTAAGGACTTTCTTTAACTTGATCCTGCAGCCCACTCCTGGAAAACACCTTATCTTTTTTTTTTCCTTGCAATAAGTTACCGGGGAAGCCTGCGCTGGTAAAAGCCTCAAACAGAAAAGCTTCATGATGCAAAGCCAGTTCATCCAGCTCAGGGGTGACTTCCCAAGATGTTTTACAAGCCATTTATCTCCATGGTGTTTTGCTAACAGTTGGTGGCAATATTACTGCACACACTCATGGGTTTTGCATCCACACATCCCCCAAAATTACTGCTTCCCCTAAATGCATCTGTTATTTATGAAGCACTCAACGGGGCTTCCAATGGCAGGAGCCTGGAAAAGGATCCCCGCAGCAAGACCCAGCAGGGCAAGAAGAAAACACCTTTGCTTAGACTTTGAACTTACAGAGAGTCACTTCAAAAATCTCACAGAATAAGCAACAGATTTGCTGCTGCACAGATGCGGGCAATTTTGGGTAACCCAGACCGCCGCAGAAAGGTGATTTCTTACTATGCCACAAAACCCTGCCACCGCAGTCCCCGAGGGTGAGCCTCCCTCCCTCTCCGCTGCGGGAAGCAAAGCTCTAATGAACTTCTGTGGGCACGGCTTTCGCTCGGGGCAGCGGGTCCCCATCCGCCGGGGGACGCCTGGCCCGGGGATACCTGGCCCGGGGATACCTGGCCCGGGGGGGACGCCTGGCCCGGGGGGGACGCCTGGCCCGGGGATGCCTGGCCCGGGGATGCCCGGCCCGGGGGACGCCGGCTCAGCACAGCCATGAGTGTCCCCACGGGTGGGACCGTGATGTGACTCCCCCCCTCCCGCAGGCGTTCCCCTCCCCG
>VXBO01001123.1:75859-92517 GCA_013400135.1 Rhinoptilus africanus
GGGGGTTGCAGGATCAGCGCTGGGGGATGCAGGCAGCGGCAGGGTACAAGCGGGGCTGCCCGGCTCCCATCCCCTCACCCCGAAAGGTGCCCCTGCTCAAGGACAGCATCCCCCCATAACCCTATGGGGGATCTGGCACTGGATCCCCGACCCCTGCCTGTGTCCCTCCGGGGGCTTTCTGAGACCCCCACGCCAAGGAGCCTCAGGTGCAATGTTCTGTCGCTTCCCACCCGCTCTGTCTCAGAGGCGCATTTTCATACCCCAAGCAAAGGTTTCCCCAGTGAGGGAGACAAGTCCTCTTCTGAGATTATTTTCTTGGGGAAAAAAAGAAAGGAAAATAACTTTCTGAATTATCTTGACCTCACTGGCCAGAGCATGTTAAACGCGTCCCTGATCAGCTCTACTTACTGGCCATAAAGCTGCTATGCTTAAGATTTTGTTAGCATCCACTTAAAAGGGACATTCCCGTTCTGGAAAAAAGAATGAAGTCAATGTGAAATGAGCAAAATGTTTTGTGACAGAGGCTTTGGAATACCTGATGCTTTTTGACAGCAAAATCCTAAAGGATGGCTCTCTTTGGAGTTTTCTGTGCCCCGTAACAGCACGCATCCCCAAACCCAGGGCAGGACTGGGAGGTTTGATGTTTTATGGTTACTTAAAGGGTGCCAGGTTTGGGTTCGGAAGGTGAGCGAGCTGCTCCCAGGTTTACAGAGAGGGTTTGTTTAGTTCAGCACAGAGGTCGTTGTCAGGGCAGTCTGTGTAAACTTACTTTTGTTGCTGCCTTCCCTGTGCCGTCTGTGAATGGGAAACCTGCGCTCCTGGGGCGACCATCTGCTCACCTTCAAAACGCCTCTGTTAAAAAGAAGAGAGAGCTGGAAGCGCTTGTGCAATTACAACCGAGAAGTGGAATAAAGGCAGCAGATAACGTGATGTACAGAAATAGTCGTCAAAAAAACACCTTTTTTTTCAGGAGTGTGTATCTCATGGGTCTCAGTAAAATAAAGAAGCTCAGAAATTCAAAGATGGATAGCGTCTCTGAGAAATGTGCCTCTCGCGTAGTTTTATTTGATTACTGAATCGAACTTCAGAGTGCTCTTGAAGATTACATAAACATCCACCCTGGTGAAGCTGGTTTTGTATGTTCCTGTACTGTAAGTTATGTCAGGCATTTTTTGTTGTAAATGACTCCATATAACATAGCGGAGATTAAGCAGAATGTTACAATATACAACACGCCAGCCATCTTCACCACAAAGCTTGCAAAAACATTTTCTTAAGACACATTTTGAAATGCTGACCTTTGTAGTCACTGCTTTACGGTGACCCTACAGATGTGTTTACAGCACTGAAATCTGGACGGATCTCTCTTGATTCCCTCCTTCCCCCAGCAGAATATCTTTTTCGTTTTACGTGTGAGCTCCATACTCTACTAGCCGCTTTATTTGACCATAAGCTGTGTAAACACAACAGAAGAGATAGTAAGCCCATAAATCACAGGCTGCCATCCCTTCACACTGGCTGCTCCTTGNAAGTAGTTTTATAAAGAAGAATTCCAGCCTGTGATTGATTGATTTGTTTTTCTCAGCCAGCAAATTATGCACGAGGATGTACTTGTTAATCCCAATTCAAAATGTCACTTAACCCGCTTCCTCATTAGTTCACTTACAGTATTTTCCGTAGCTATAAATCCTATATTTCTCCACACACATTATTTTTTTCAGCTACATAAATGCTTTTTTAATTGGAACAAATCCTGCAGTTGTGAATCAGTAGCAGGCAGAATGCCGTGGACTGCAGGGAGAGCAGGGATTTCAGACTGGCCCTTTAGGACTAAGGTCATTTCAGACACGGGCTATTTTCCCCCCAGGAATAACTTACACACAAATCACTTGACTCGCTCCAGCTAGCGTTAGCAACAGTATGAACAGCCTGCCGCAGATTAAGAAAATTCTGCACAGACAGGTTCGCTGAAAACATAGTCCCCCCTAGAGGTGGAAAAGATGAAGTATTTTAATGCCATCCGTACTGCAAATAATATCCTGCCATTCAGACTTTCAGGTTCTTCCTTGGTTTTTTTGAGAAATCTGTTATCTTTTTTTATTTCAAGGAATCTATATTCTTCTTTAACACACCTAAGGGATTTCTTATTGTGACATGATGTGTCTGGGTGTCTCTTTTCGCAATTTCTGGTCTTATCAATGCACACTCACGCTATGTAAAAATGGAGTGCAGCTTTTAGGAGAAAATACTTAGGCATGAAAACTCAAGATGAGCAGATCTGATGCCAAAAAAAAGTAAGTGGAAAGGGGACATATTTACTTGATCTTATTGTAATTGACGCCGGTTTCTGTGTAGATATATATCCAAGAACTACAAAACGATAAAACCACAAACAGAAACCGTAAGCGTACATACAATACGTACAGGGATAACACTGTGCAGAACTCATTACTCTTGCCATCTTAATAGTTTCCACTTCACTGCACAAAATATCGTAAAAGTGGGCAGGTGGATGCCATTTTTATTTCACAAATGGGGAGAACAGATCTCAGGAAGGCAGACTGTGATGTTCCACAGGTCTAGGGTGATCTCGAGATCATCCCTCCACTACACTGCCTATCTTCACAGCCACTGCTAAAATCATGGCTTGATGGTCCTCAACAGTCACACAGTGCTACACCTACCCATCCTTTCCCACCGATACTGAAAGGTGAGCAGAGATGCAGCCCCACGAGTGATGTGCTGTTCAATTATGTAAAAGCGGGTGCTAGGATGAGAAAGACTGACGCACACACTCGCCCAAATTCATCTCAGATTCTGCTCGTGTTCCCAGGGAGTATTTCAAAAGCACTTACTCTTTTGAAACGTAAAAATAGTGTGGCTAAAACCCAACATGATACATATTTATATGTATGTAACCCAGTCAGTACTTGCCGTGTTTCTTCACATCTACAGGGTAATATTGAGTGTGAGGTAACAGGGGGAAAGATAACAAATCAGGAAATCTTTGCAGAGACAAGACATTCAAGGCAAAATGCGGGAGACCTGCCATGACTTACAGAAAAATCCTGCTCTCAGAGTTTTCTTAGGAGTCCGCAATCTGGCATAAGAAGACTTATGACAGATATGCATGCTAGGGACATACCCTGATTTATCAAAATTAGATTACTGACAACTGGTATGAGTTACAGCAACTTCAGGAGGGCCCAAATTAATACCTTGGGGCGTCACAGTCAGCAAGTGTGTCTTCTAGCAGTCTTATTTCTGCACCCCATATAGTTACAGCAAAGGAACTGCATCCATACCTTCATTTCCATCAGAAGACTCTGGAGATTCCCTGAAGCACTGCCCTTCATTGCATGCAAGAACAACATTAATGACCTTAAACCAGAGATGTCTCTTTAGTTGTTCCATGATACACTTTCAGGCACCTCATTCCTTCTTCCCTTCCTTTTCAGGTCAATCCATCTGGCATTATAGCAGAGATAAATCAGTTTTGGCATGTTTTATGTAAGAAAAAGCTGAAGATAGGCAATAGATTTGCTTGTGAAATTGTGAGTTACAGTAGCAGCCCATCAAGACAGCACGTTGGAATTACATTCCATGTTTCTTTTCTAATTAATGCCCTAGTCTGCGTGAACAATAAACTGTCCACCTTAGTAATGAATGTGTCTAAATATATGATATGTTGCCAAGGAAATAAAGGCCACATTCAGATTCATGTTAATTTTAAAATATGGAGAAATAGTTTTTCATTTCTACGGTGCCACTAAAATTGCCACAAATCATATATAGCATTTTTCAGTTTCTAATAACTCATCACCCATCTTGGTTATCCTCTGACAACTGCAGGAAGAAACACTGTAGGTTCTATGAGGGACAAGCAAAATCATCTTTTGAAATGTTTTGAAGTAAGAACAGTGTGCACAAGATTAGATTTCTCTTGGAAGGCAATTTCTCTTCAGTAGTCCTACCAATTCCGAATTGAAGTAGTTGCTTTAGGGATTATTACAAAGCACATTTTTCTTTCTCTCCCTATGAGTAGTATTAATGAAAAAATAATTGCCTGTACTTCTGCCATCAAGGCATGTCTGCAGCTGCAACAGTAACTTTGCCACACCTATACTTTCATTTCCATAGTGAAAGGAAGCTAAAAAAGACATGACTACAGAAAAGGTCCATAGTTTTCAACAAGCATGGCAATAAGTTATTTTAGCTATTGTAGTGTTGTTAGCTCTACCTACACTAGCCTGCTTGATACCGCCCTTTATGTAATAGCATCACATACAGCCATTGTAAATAAACTGACACTGCATTCAGTTGCTTATTATTTTAGTTAAACGTTAACAGTTTGGGTTCAAGTTTTCGGGATGTATATCTACCATGGCATTTTTCTGTTATTCTTACTCTAACTTCAACTGGAAAACCTTGTCATTCCTCAAGAGATTAAGGAAATATTTATTGCCTTACATCCATAAAAAACTCTGGCAAATTCATTTTGACTTTGGCCCTTCACTTTCAGGGGGTGTGGGGGGAAGGAAGCTTGTGTTTGAGGGACAAGCACATGAAAATGTGTTTGCATTTAACCAGGTGTGAATTCTAAGGTTAGAGAGACATCCCTACAAGTGGCAAAAAGTTAAGAGCGTAAATCCAAGGTTTCATCTCCCCTACTTGCTCACCACCCCCTTGCAACTTGCTTGTCACATTGCACCTGCACTGCCCATCCCCAGCAACTGAGATTTATCCCCAGGCCAACCCTGTACCCAACTGGTGACCCAATGGCACATACGCAGCACCAGGGGTATGAACATACTTGCCCTCAGCCAGGACTTGGAGGGACTTTAGCTGCTCCAGACTGCTGGGTGAGGGTACCAGAAATAACACTGGGAAGCCTCAGGTTTTTCTGTCGTATGGTCCAGGGGAAAGCTGGACTGATTCCTCTGCCTCCTCCTGAGGCATCGTGGCACTGGCAGTCCTCCAGGGACTGCTGGGCACAGCGATTCCTATCTGTGTCCTACCACAGATTTCACAAAGCACTTCACATGCTTCACAGAAAGAACACACTCTGGGTAACAGGAACCAATCCTCAGGTTCTATACTCAGTTTGGGCAACATTCAGTTTGGACCAATTTTCTAAATGGTTCTGATTAATAGTAAGAAAGTAGTCTGTATTTGCTTGGTATTTTAATTACAAAACTGTGCTAGGGAGAACTTAAGTCCTCTTCTTTTTTGTATAGATGTGCATCTACAGAACCCAATCTCAATCCAGCATCTGCAAACTGTAACCTCTGAAATTACACTGTCAGCAAGCAGCAGAACAAATAAAGGTGTAAGAGTTCAAGGGCCAAGCAGGAATCATGGACTCGTTTGTTAACATGGCCTTATTAAACAGAGCCAGCTGAGCATCAATTGCCAGCATCGTCTTTGAAGGTCATTAGCTGCCAATAAAAGCCAAGAACACAAAAGAGGAAACTTGAAATGACTGATCAGGCTGAGCATAACCCAGGTCACAAGTGGAAATAAGAGATTTAGGCCTCAAGGGCAATGGCATTGCTCATAAATCCACAAATGAAAATTGTATACTGATTGTATAGCACAGTTGTTGATGTGATACAGGCATAATTTCTGTACCACATACAAACAACAGCCAGTGCTGTTGTGGGTTTATTGCAAATCTGTGAATAATACAATGCTCTACTGTGAAAGCTGTTTTGCAGTGTTGTTGAGAACAGTTAACAGAGGCTGTAAAACAGAGAACTTAATTTTACGCCAGTCCCAGGTGTTGGTCTATTGAGTTTAAGTTTTTTTCTTTATTTATAGGGGAAATACTTATAAAACTCTGAGTGTAATTGAAGTATGAATTCAACCACCAACAAAGTTCAGGATTTTGATTTGCTTTATCTCTTGAAAATATTTAATGTGGTATGGCCATTGGAAAGCTATGCCTGATCAAGGGATTTCTCATCAACTGAACTTCAGGAAAAAAGGAACAGAGTTCCCAAAAAAGGACAAAAGAGTTGAGTTCCACCTCTTTGCAGCAAGACTAAAATTACAAAAAAAGGCTGAAGAATATAGACTTTTCCCATGAAAGTCTTTGCAAAAGTCCTTGCTTATGAGTCTACAGACTAAACCTGTGCCTGAAACTTTGACAGCAATGATGAATTATGAGGAATTATTGCATTATACTTCAGATGAAACCTTGTCTAGGTCCTATTGCTAGGTGAAAAAAAAATCTGTTTTATCTCTAAAAATCCCTAAACAAAAGCAAAATGCAGTGCACAGTAGAATTTATATCATTCTGTAAAAAAGGGGACCAATATCCTCAACAACTGGAAGCAGATGCCTCCAGTAAACAACGTGTATCTCTGCAGAAATGAGAGGCCAGTTCACCAAACTCCACTGCCTTGATCTGAGCTCTACAAGTTTACTCCTCAGAATTGTTGGGTTTTCACAGAGTGAAAGTTTTCTTTCCTTTCTCTTCCATAAACAGTAAAGACCAAGCTTCTTGTCATGGCTGTTCAAGGAGGAACAATACTTCTTTTCCCCCGCCTGCCACCCCAGACAATATACAACATGGGCAAAATGCAGCTTTACGTGCAGCAAATGTTATTTACATTAGTGGTTAGTCTCTTACAGCACATGCATGGTTCCACTGAAGCTTAGGTAAGGACATACTGATCATTAGTTGACAACAAAACCTTCAAGAGAACTTTTATTCCTAAGAAGAAAGAGGTTTTGTATTTATTTTCAATTTAAACAAAGTACCCCTACACATGTCGTGTTTTTCCAAGTACTTTCAGAGATGAGAGAAATATTTAGAAAGCAATCATTGCTTTCTTTTTAAAAGTGTAACCTTATAAAGTACTCTTGACTCATATTGCCTCTCTCCAAAATGCACTTTTCTCTTCTGCCTAGTCTACATTGGAAAAGATTCACTTTCTTTAGGCAACCAATTTCTATATTTATAGGTAATATCTGGGTTTAGGGTATGGAACAGAGCCTTTATGCTAACTGAACTCAATTAGGATAAATGATCTTGGTTTGAATCAAAGCGATGCTGTGATTTTCACTTTTGTTTTCACTTCCATGTCATAGAACAACACCTGCCAAATTTTCCCCTGAGATTTTACTCGTGTCAATACCTGGAACTCTTTCCTGGGCTCAGTTCAGCCTTGGATGGTCACCGCTGAAGTGCACAGGACAAAGGCCACAGGACAGTTGCTCCTCATGGGCGTTTGTCTCCACCAAAGAACCACATCATAATTTGAGATAAGTAGCGAGCACTGAAAGACAAATCTCTGCTGTGCCTTAGCAACACCACAGCAATTCTGTCCAGAGGACTTAAAAGGCTTTGGGGAGCAAAGACCATTTCTGCTCAAGATTTAGTAACTCTACAATAGTAGAGTTTATATATTCCTTGCAACAACAACAAAAAAAGTTAGAAGTATTGTCATGATGTCCAGCAAAAACAAAGTTGGGATCAGACCGATCCACTGTCAAAGGGCTGGATTGCTGTTATGTGAAATCCCAAAACAGGAACCACCCTGATGTGCTACTTTCACATGCGTTTCCACAAAAATGGAACAGAAGTCTCATGACATAAAGAAACCAGCTATCTACACTTTGGCTGGATATTCAGCACTGCAGGCAGCATCAGTTTGTGCAGTAATATTGGTCCAGGAATTGATTAATCTTTAAGAATATTCTGAGGGAAAATGGATTATTTTTTAAACCAGATCAGCTCATTGATATGGTTTCCAGTTGTGTTAGCATGGCAGAGTGAGAGATTTGAACAGAGCGCAGCAAGCTGCCAGAGACAGGAGGTAGGAAAACCTTAGAGATGCCATTAGCACTGAGGTCTCCCTATGTCTTTTTTTTCTACCTGTCAATTAATGAATAAATTATGGGGCAAACATGGGGAGGGGGCAACTTTTAATACTATTGGCAGATCTCGTTCGGGTGACTTGATTTTTCTTTTTCGTGATTTTGGGGTATCGTGTTACAATTTCTTGAGCGATCATTGGCTTTTGAGGGAAAGAGAGAAACACTCTAAAGTCCTTTCAGGAAACAGTGAGTTGAAAAAGCCCCCAGGTTCATCACACTTCTCGCTCTGCTATTAGCAGCAGTCATATGCTCCTCCATACAATAAATGGACACGAAGAATGCCTTTTATGGATGGATCCATCTCTATTTTAAAACTAGTTCTTATTTTGACCAGACAGCCCCTCTTTTGGACAGGATTTCTGTAATACAGTGCTCTGACTCCCAGGGACTGTCCGTAACTTCAGTTCATATGAAACAGGAACCAGGTCCTACTTACCTATTGGTAAATATACTGTATGCAATCTTATCAAATGGCATTCCAGATATACTATGAAGTAATGTCATTTCATGTATCTCTACATGGGAGGAGGTGGGGTTTCCATGAACTTTCAAGAGATTAATGTGGGAAAACCATTGCAAATCAGGTTAAAAAGGGCTTCATTGTGTCTACCGCTGTTTTTGGCCCCACAGCGTAGTGAAACATTTGTATTCTAGTTCCCACCCAGGCTGGCAGCCTGGAGAGCTGCAGCTCTGCAGGTAAGACTGTCCTTGTGCTACTTTCAGCCATGATGTGAGGCTCAGACGAAGGGCTGGTTTACAAGCTATCAAGATCTAGGCCCATCAGGTCATCATGTAGTTCTGCGCTGTATGATCAGAGCCCCCTCTGACAGATGAAAATTGTTTCCTTAATCACCACAGAAGCCTTCAGAACCCAATTCAGAAATCTGCCCAAGATGTAGATATTATTGCTACTCACGCATAAAAGTATGGAATAAAATAGCTGCTTTTACAGGAAGTAGAGTTTTCTTCTAAAACAACAGGTAGTGGCTTAAAATACTAAATTAAAATATTTAATTAAAAATAAAAATACGGGCTTCAGGAGTTCTGTCATTGCCCTAATGCAATAAAAGATGAATGCATGGATTTGGGGGAATACACTTTTTTCATTTGTCATCACATCATGGGAAGGGGAACAAATGAGAAGGACAAAGGCCCCAGGAACAGACGGGTGGATGGAAGAAGACATGTCAGAGTAATGAAAACGGCTCAGAGCAGAAGGTGGGATGGCAGTAGTCAACAAAGTGTTATACACCAAAGCAAGTAAAAAGAGGAGCTCTTACACTTAATGAAGAACTGGCCATTTCATACATTAGTTAATGTCACTTGATAACAGGTATTACGGGTAAGAAGTCAGCAAACAAAACCGACAGATGTTCTCAGGTTCTAGCTGCTGTTGGAAGGCAGGAACGTGGCAGGGCAAAGCACATCGCTTCTTCAAGCTGCCAGAAGCAGAGGAAGAGGATATGGAGGTGTCCTCATCCCCTCTGCAAAGACAGAGCAGCCTTTTGGAAGTGTGGCTTCATTTACGTGCTGATACCAGAGACCTCTAGGAACTGACATCTTCTTTGTGTGCAGTTTACCATGTATTTCCTAAGAGCCTACTTGTTCTTTCATTTAGCTGTGGTTTTTTTTTTTTTTGCTGACAACATGGGTATGCCAGCATATGACATACACACACACAAAATTACTCCTTGAAAACGTTTAACTCATTCCCCTGTATGTGCACTTCCAGACTAAGGTCAAAAGGACAGAAACATTCCTCGTATTTGTAAAAAACCACAACCTTCTTCCATGTCTTTTGCTGCCAAAGCAGACAGAAAGAGTAAACATATGCAATTGTGGAAACGTTAGCAGGAATTAGACCTCTTTCTGAAGAAGTAAGCAGTTTTACACTTCTTTTTTCCTCTTAAATTTTCCCGGCAGTTTTCACATTAGAAAAGAAGGATAAAAATACCAGGTTTTAATTTTTCTTTCTTCAGCTTTAATTGTTACACCATTCTTTTTTAAATACCAGACAGATCTTTTTAGGAAGATGAGTTTGGACAACTTTGTTCTCTTAAAGTCAGCTGGGAGCTGGTCTTATGTAGGAGAGAGCACAGCCAGATCCCAATGAAAATTTGTAGCTAAAGTTGGACTGCTCTGGTTTTTGTGTATAACTGTTCTTTCCAAAACCAACTGGACTGCTGTTGCTCAAAAAAAAAAAAGCACAAAAGAATGGCTTGAGGTCACATCCATTCTGGCTGTAGCTGATCTGAAGGAAGGGTCTTTGGGGACTGGTCTCCATCCCCTAGCCGTCTGGCTGGCTGGGTCCTGCTGCCAAACTTTACTGTTCCTCCAGATACGCCAGGACCACTGCATGTGTGATTGCTACTTATCCCTGTTCTGTCATTACAATTTGAGTGTAAAAGGTGTTTCTGCTAAACTAGGCCTTTTGACAGAACAAGGCTAGGGGGCATCTCCACATGAAGTAACTCCAAGAGACTGGAGAGGGTGATAATTTCTGGTGTAGTGGAGAAAACATCTCCAGGTGAGCTGCAGTAACAAATCTGCTATTCCAAAGCAGCTGCAGAGAAAATGGTATATTTGGCGCAGGTGATATAAAGGCTAAAATAAACACGTATGTAGAAGATATATTTTTTTTACCATTTTTCCTGGTTTACCCTCGGTGCCAAAATTAAACTGTACTGTTGTTTAAAAGGGTGCTTTACCCTATGATGTTTGTGAAAGAAAAGCTTTACGTACAGAGCCTAGCGGCACAGGCTGTGTAAATATGTGCTGCATGTGATGAACAACGCAGTGCTTTCCAGACATGGGAGAATCATGTGAAGACAGAGCAGAATCATGACCAACAAGCCGGCAGACATTAGAGTCATGAGAGCAATGAGAGGGGCAGCTAGCCATGACAATAATCACTTTATTGAAACAAAAGGGTCTGTACTAGTATAGGCTGCACCAGTTTACCAAACACTTGAGTGCTTAGGTGAAACTGGCAAAAATGTTTGAAAAAAATATACTTAGTGAGCAGCTATCAGTCAGCCTGTGTTAAACCAGAAGAATATATCAAGCTGATTCTATCTTGTGTTTGGTTCTTGTCTAAAAAGTCATTATGTGTATGAAGGAGGAAAGAGTACATTTCAAAAGTCTGTGTGCATATCCAGATGAAAGAGGGCTTGCAAAGACTTTAAAATGCTGATGATCATAACAAACTGGAGAGGTAGTTTGAAGTCAAACAATCAATTTAATAATGCCCTTCAGGAAAGTATATAGAAAAGCATAATACAGCACAGAATAGCTCTGCAGAAAAGGTCCTGCTTTGTCATAAACCAGCCACAAACTGAAGGCGGGTGAGCAATACGGTGCAGTTATATTAGCAGAAGTGCTGTACATCAGGTCTGAGCAATAGTCCTCTCCACTCTGCAGAAGCAGCCTGTTTGCTTTGAGCATTATTGTTTTGAGAGAAATGCAGACAAACTGGAGAGTTCAGAAGGGAAGGACAAGAGTCTGGAAGCGTGTCCCCCTGAGACAGGTTCAAAAGTTAAGTTTGCTTAGTCTAGACAGAGAAGACTGAAAAGAGATGTTGTGGTCCCTCCATGTGGAGCAGATGTTTTAAAGATAGCGATCAGTTGTTTTTGCTGTTCCATGCTATTGCCAAGATGTCCCTCATCTCATTCTTCCAGGTAAACTGTGAATAAATAAAACTTTATTTCTCCCCTCGGAATATCTTTTTCCTCTGATCAGCATCTAACAATGGAGCCCCTCAGGAATCCACCTTCTGGCAGCTACTGTGAACTAAGGAGAGTTTTCCGTCCTCTCTCCCTTCAGTTATAAAACCTTGAAACGATTTACCAGTTTAGGATTATTTTTAGTAAGATTCCAAATACTTCCAAGGGAAAAGGACACAAAGAAAAAAAGACTTTATATAACTTGTCACAAGTGGTTTGACAGAATTCACAGTTAAGATGTCCTTGTTTTCGTCAGCTTTCATGTGTTTCTTTATCTGAAGTAATGTTGTTGGATTGTGACCATGAAACATCATTAAAAAGGGATGTTCATGAGAAGATCACCAGAATGTTTGAGTCATGGCTAAAAGGAGACAATGAGCACACACTTTGCAAGGAAAATAAATTTCACTGGAAATGTGTGAAATTAAGTCATAACTGCAATGAAAAATACTGTCAAAGGAAACAAAACCCTAGAATGCAACATCTGCTTTCCCTGTGTCATCTGCCATTTCCCCCCCAAATTGTCTGACAGAGCACTTTGCAGGAGAAGATGATGCAAGAATTTTTTTGTCCTTTGCTATTTGGTGATCATTTCCAGTGCTGTGGGGTGTGATGGAGTTTGCTTGGAGTAAGAAATTGAATTCAGAAAATCGATGGTTATGGACTGCACCAAATTAATGACTTGGAAATGCATTTCTTCCTTCTAATCACATATAGGAAATTCCTCCATGTGCCACATAGTGCCATGCGTGGAGGACTCTGCTCACAAAGAGGGTGAAGGAACAGTTTGGTCCCCGTAACATACAAAACACTACTTTTTCTGGTAACAGTATCAGGAGTCTGATGGGGCTAATTATTTTTTGTGCTAATTATTTTTGTAATTTCATAAATTATGAACTTCAACTTTTCATTGTATAGGTGTTATGTAAAAATATCTGTGGTCTGCTGTTACAAGCACAGAAAAGACTATTCTCAGGGAAAAAATATCAGTGACAGCTATAGGGGAAAAGCTGTTCAGAAGCAGAGATTCCATTATTACAAAAATATCTAAAATAAACCACACTTTCAGACTTTAAATTCTGAAAGACACACTAAAATGAACCATCATAGTTTTTTGTTAGGGAAAAAAGCTTACCAAGAAAGTAATTTGGATTTTGGAAAATTCCATATACGGGCAAGAGTTTTACGTAATAGAATAGCTTGGTGATGTTCACTTATGGTAAAAGCTAGTTTAAATTGAGGTACAAAACCCAAGGGTGTGTCCAAGAGCCAGAAGTTTGGGAAAAATGTTGTATCAATTGGATTTTTTGCATTAGTTTGTTGTAATGGTTAAAGTTGTGATTAAGGACACTTAAGGAGATACGATTTTTATTTTTTCAGTTTACCACCCCTCCTCCTCAGTATATGAAACTGCTAACATTTTATTTGCCTCTTTAAATGACTGCCGCCTCACTGTTCTATCTTCCATTAGGAAACAGAAGGCAGGAGCTCTGTATCCCCATCTCGCAGCCCACTCCGAACACTGAGAGCAGAGACCAGAGTGGGAGTCACATATCAGCACAACTGCAGACAGCACGTCTTTTCCTGAGGGCAGTAGCCAAAAAAGATTTTAAATTAAAAACAAACAATGGTTTTATGTTTTTAAGTCCAAATCTTACTAGAAAATAGGAGTAATGTGCTGTAATACTGGGGGTGGGGGTGTGCAGTTTATCCTGAAGGAATCTTAAAGTATCTAGATACGTCACTCGGGTTAATAATGTGCCCCCAACAATGACATATGAGACCTATGAAAAGAACACAGGAAAGATCAGAGTTTAATTGAATGTATGCACAGCTACTACTTTTCATGACGTGAGATAAAAAAATATTGTTGACTCAGCTACAAATACACTACAACTTATTATGCAAGTGAAGTAAGGGTAAATCTGAGATGCAGAAGAAAGACGCAGAGTTATTGGTACGTTTGTTGCAAAGAAGCAGAAAGCCAAATCTGATTTTATTAGAGAAGAAAGCAGGGAAAAAAATATCACCCAGCATCTCACTTCCTTAAAAGGCCCAAAGATTCCTAGTAGGAGTCTGATGCTCATCTGATTTCAACAAGTGAACCCTAGTTTTAAGTTTCACCTAGAATTTCTAACCTGTGATCCTAGTATCTACAACTATCATCACTGAAACTAGGTGTCTCCCACATTTGACCAAATACAACCTTATTGTGTTTTACTTAAAAAACCTGCCTGGTAGTAGAGAGCAAACTGAACTTGAGTAATTTGAATGCATTACCTCCACAGCTGCAGGCATGAAGGAACAGTGGCAAAAGGGGCAATTGAAGAGGACCTGCACCCTGGGACACAGACGATCTTCACCCTGGGACACAGAGGACCTGCACCCTGGGACACAGGTAGGACATGGCCATCACTGCGCAGTGTGCTTCCAATTTACAGAAGGTCAGTGGGATTTCTGCAGTTAGTAAGGATTTTCTCCCTAGCAACCACAAGCAGGCATCTCTTCTGGAAGAAGCAGAAAAATGCCAGGTAAATATAGAAAAACTCTTGTCACTGTGAAGACTACTGGACTACATGCTCTACAGGCTGTACACAAAGCTGTCATGGACATAGAAACAAAAGAAAACTGGTTTCCTTCTTTGCATGAGGTATCAGTTATTTTCTTATCCTCATAAAAAGATAACTATTTTCTTTCAATAATATGGCCACAAAAGTTGAAAAAAATATCAAAAGCCAAGGCTTAAATTCAGTTTTCCTTGCATGCTCCTGTTTGAATCAGGACTTCAGTTATTTTCACAGGTATTCTAATTTAATGTCATCTTTCTTTATTTTTTTATTTAACTTCAGATCTTGTTAAATTTCTGAATCTACATTTCTAAGCTGGGTATGCCAGACTTCTAAAAAGTCTACTGTTTTGTTATATCATACCAGCTGCAATTGACATAGCATAAAATGGCACAAAAAGACTTAAATTCCAAAGCTGATATTCCCATATTTGCATGATTTTGTAATGGAAGCTGATAGCTCTTCATTTGATGTGGGATTATGGAAATCCACTAGGCCTCGAATTCAAATGATGCCTTTTGAAACCCAAATGTAAATGAGTGGCTTTCCTCCAACTTGATTTTCAAATTAGTTGTGAGTTTGCAAAGTTAGCAAATACTCCACAGAGAACAGAGTTGATTTAGTGTACCCCAAATATAAACAGACCCAGACAATTTGCAGAGTGTCTTCTCCTTCCCCAGTTCCTTGTACGTTCATTTAGTTTTGTTTCTCACCCTTTTCACTATCTTCTCCTTTTAAAAATTCTCATTAGCTTTTTTTTAGATTTTCCTTTCTTAAATTTTGAAAAATGCTTATATTTTTAAATTTTTTGTCATTTTTAAAATGTCATTTAAAAAAATGCTTAAATTCTTTTTGATTTCATTTTCATTTTTAGTTTTCCTACACGAAATATCACCCAATATGACATTGCAATTCCAATTAAACTTTCCAACCTCGTTTTTTTTCCAACAAACTTCAAGTGAAGCAGAAACATCCGTTCATTCACTTGGCAACAACCATTAAAGCACACTGAAATCAATTTCATCTGGCTTAAGAGCCCAGTTGAGTTCATTCACACATTTTTAATTATGCTGCTTAAGAGCAAAACCAGTAAAACAGTCATTTAATTTTGTATTTTATGCCATAAATCCTGTTTGCCATAAATCTAAAGCCAAGAGTGGTGAGCAGGGCAACCTGCAGAATTAGGCTCTCAACGGCACAGCGTGTTTCTCTGCTGCCATCTTCTGGCAAAAGGGACAGTTCTCCCAAATGCTTTTGAAATATTTAATCATCTTGTCTCTTTACCAGTATCACTACAGGGTTTTGTTCATTTGGGGATTAGATTATTTATCTATAAGTTTTGCAATGTGGTATCTCTTAGCCAGTTGAGGTTTGTCCACACAAAAAGATTTTAGAGTTTATTGCAAATCTTAGAATTAGTATTTAAAAGCAAATATCCTTTGTATTACTAAACATTTTATGCTGCCCAACATCTCACATATATTACTGAAACCACCTGTTTAAGAAACGGTTTTGCTGCTTGTACTTTACTTTTAGACAGTGAATAAATTATTTGAATCTAGACTTGGTCCTGCCCTTAAGTTCATATTTACTATACCTTCTCATTTTACTATTTAAAGATATAGAAAAACATTTGCATTATACATCCTACTTTTGTGGTCAAATAATGTGGTGATGTTCCCTCAACCACCCTTCACCCCTACATAACCAGTATTGGAAAGCTATACAAAACTGCCTATTTTTCCTCAATTTTTTGTTACAGCACTTAAGTCCATGGAGTCTGAGGTGCTCTGATGTTCATCTAAGCACATTTAACCTAAATTTAGCACTCTAAAATCCCGGATAGTTGCTGCAGATGAAGAGGCTGTTAGAGGAGGCAGAAGCGCTAGGGGCTCTGCAGGCCAAGCCAAGACATAACTCTGACCCCTGATTTAGTCTCTTCAAAGTAACGACACTATGACAGGATTTCTTGAAAACATGAAATCTTGTAATAAACACAAAGAAGAAAGGCTACTGTATGAGTTCACCGAACACACCAAGGCCCTTGGGACAGACTACTCTGGGAGCCCAGGGCCACCATGAGAATGTGCCGAGAGAAAGCAACCTTCCCAAATGAAAATATGATTTATTATCATATAAAAACAACAGTGGGGAGAAAAGGGGAGGAAAGTTACAAAGCAAAAACCTGTGCCTGAGTATCATGTCCTTTTGTTAAGAGACGTCCAGCCTCTGCCCACACTCCAATCCCCCAGCACTGAGCCGCCCCTCAGGACAAGGCTACGCAGAGCACTCCTGCCGTCCAGGTCTGACAGAATTTCCTCAGAATATCTTCCACTCCTCCTCCCCCTGCCCTGAGAAATCAGACATTGGTCAATGAGATTTTAATTTATTTTATTTTATTTTTGCCTCCTTTGCGAACAGTACTGCCATTAGTTGATCCATTCCTGACCGAATCTCTGTCTCAGGATAATGGCAGCTCGGTCCC
>VXBO01001123.1:100285-114116 GCA_013400135.1 Rhinoptilus africanus
AAAAAGAAGAAATCTTTCTTTTGCAGGCTTAATTGTAAAGATGGCTATGTTCAGGTATCCAGATGTGACATGCTGTCAGGAATGATGATCAGTCGTCTTGTCTACTTGCTGTCTTTACTGGAGACACTGAGAAATGTAATTTTTCCATCATTACAGTAACTGTGTTTTAAACCTGAAGCTTACCTTGGTACTGCAAAACCTGGGGCATTGTCAGTTTTGTGGCAATTTAGGCATTCCAGTTTTAATACTCAGGTTTTGGGAGCTGTTTGATGTTCTCTCTGTGAGGTGGGGGAAACCTACCAGCTACAAAAGGATATCTGCATTTGTTTTCACAACAAAACTAGATGTGAATGATGACTGTATTCAGACTACATCATTGGCATTATGGGCATCTGCTTAGGTACTGGCTCCTTCTCATTGGCTCTTCTTTGCAGAATTTTGATTCTGAATAAGCTTCAAGTAATAACCTTTTCCTTCAGCCTTATGTTTGATCATCGTCCAAGATCATGGCGTGAGCTGCCTCTACGGTTGGCTGATTTTGGTGTTCTGCATCGCAATGAACTGTCCGGAGCTCTTACAGGACTCACTCGAGTACGCCGATTCCAGCAGGATGATGCTCACATATTCTGTGCAATGGAGCAGGTAGGGGCTGCTGTCAAATGAAATTGGTTATTAAAATGAGATTAACTGATTTTTTGATATTTGAGACTTTATTTCTATTCTTACAAAGATTGAAGAGGAGATTAAGAGTTGTCTGCAATTCTTGCGTACTGTGTATGATGTCTTTGGATTTTCCTTTAAACTGAATCTCTCCACTCGTCCTGAAAAGTACCTGGGAGATATTGAAGTGTGGAATCAAGCTGAAAAGGTAAACAGTAGTTTTATTAACTTCTTATATGAAAGCAAGGCTCCAGTTGGAAGTCCTGTAAGAATGTATTGCCTTCTGGGAGGTACAGTGACAGCTGGACCTGAGCAATATAACTTTAATAACTGCTTCCATTCAGTCTGGCTGCTGTAAATGGCTTACTCTCCATACAGGTGCAATCTCTATGTCAGAATCAAATTACCTCTCTTATACTTTTTGATCATTTAAAAAAAAAAAAAAAAAAAAGAGGAAGAGAATCCATTCTGGCAGCCCTTGTAATAAGACTTAGAGCCATCTTCCAAAAGGTAGGCTGCTTTCATGATAAAAGGGATGGGGTTAGCCCCTGCAGGTGCAGTGATGGCAGAAATAGACATTAGGTGTATCAGGGTGGATCCTCCATCAATATTGTTTACAGACTTTGAATCTAGCATAAAAAATTCTTGCATCTTAGCTGATGCTGCTTGTTTGGCCTCTTTCAAAATGAATGCATTAATTTTGTTTGTTTAAATCTGAACTAACATTTTTTTTTATCTGGGGCTCCTCCAAAACTTCCCTTTTTCAGAAAATAAATGCGTTGCAGTGGTAACTGAGAAGTACTGAGAATCTGGTAGTGTCACATATCTGTAGCAGCAGGCTGACCTGATTAGAAAAAGCAGATGATTGAGAAACACTGAGTATATGTGTCCTCTATCTCTAGCAACTTGAAAACAGCCTCAATGACTTTGGTGAGAAGTGGGAGTTAAACCCTGGCGATGGAGCTTTCTATGGACCTAAGGTTAGTATGTTGCTAACCCCTCGCTGGGTTAGGCTTTTAAATCTGTTTGGATGAGGCAGACAAAAGTTAAACAATTCCTTGCTTTCCATTATACTCCTGTAATCTTGGCAGTAGGTGTAGGATGCAAGTACTGTTCTTTGCAGTATAGCAGATGAGCAGAAAAAGCCCTAAAGTCTTCATGTGTTTACAAAATGATGCTAAATACCATTTTTCCCCAGAAAGACAAGTTTTTTGGCATCTATTTCTGCACATTGTTTGCCAGATGACTTCAAATATATATCTGAACAAGACAGACTCCCTCTAATTAATATTCTGCTCTAAGTTGATTAAACAAATACAGATGGACACTAAATGCTGTTAATACATAAAGAATGTTTTTCATATCTTATTATGAGCAAGAGGGAGAAAATAATATGGTGATGCTCTTGGGTTTTATTCATTATCTTCTTGGTAACGACAACTTTTATTTTTCACTTACTGTCCTGCACATTCCCTTCCAAAGTAACATTATAACTCAGTTTTTCAATATCAGTATGCATTTCTAAAGCATTGGTGCTGTTTAGGTTTGGCTAGAGGATATAAAGCAAAACTGATTCTTAAACTGATGACCTGGTACAAGCTGAGATTGTTAAAAACTAGGATCAGGAAGAGGGCATTTTTTTTTTCCAGTTATCGGTACAGCTGAAATTTTGTCTTTTTCCAGATACGTAAACTCTGACATACTTGAGAGAGAAATAATACTCTGCGATCCTGGTTTTCACATAGATTTAACACTCATTTTGTTAATTAAAATCAGTTTACATTTATGGACTGTTTTTCTGCTGCTTAAACAAAGCTGATTGGTTTAGTGGGAGACATGAACAGTAGGTGTCACTGTAAGATCTGCATTACCAGAAAAATTGGTGCATTAGAAATAATCCTTGTGTCGATAAGTGAATCCTCAGTCATGAGAAAAACAAAAATAAACTTACTAGTTAAAGAAATTCTTGAAAAATATTGCCTTTACTGGCACAGTTTTGTAGCTGCATTGAGTTGCTGGTGAGTTTTGGTATTTTTAAAAAGTCCCTTGCATTGGTTTTGTGGTTTTGTTGTGTTTTTTTTAAAGCTGTCTCTTCAGTCTGCAGAGATTAAGTAAATTCTAGAAATTTCCTGTTATGTTTGAGCATAAAGACAGACAGCCTTACTAAATTACTTGTAACTCTTTCCCTAATAAACCTATACTACATTAATGTCTATATTCAGTCATCTGATAAACTGATTCTGATTTCTCTCTTTGTATGCTAATTGATTCAATTTCGTTTTATGGGTTGTAGGTGAAATGTGTTATAGCAGCTAATCATTCATAATGTGAAATGCAAACAAGATTTAGTAATTTCCTCCGTTGATTTGAAAGTAAGCAAATATCTACAGGAACCTTTGTTAACCTTAATTAACTTTATATTTGCTCCTAATACACTTAGTTAAAGTAAGGTGAGCAAACATGTAGTATTTTGCACTGGTTTTAATGGAAATTACTTAAAGTAATATTTGTAAGTTAAGCTCTATATCTAGGGTACCTTAAACTACTTGGATTTTTTTTTTCTAATCTGTAACTGGGTGATTTGAAATTAAAGAACGTTGTAAATAATTTATTTTGATAGAAGCTCTTTGGTGAGTAGCTCAATGATGATAAAATCTGGATTCTGAATGCAAAATTGAAAGACATTTAGAACTTCAGTTAATAAAACACTGATTTGTTTGTTTGTATAAATTAAAGTAAGGCACACAGCCCCAGCATACAGGCCATACTGGTAAAAGGATGAGTAAAAGAGCAATGTGATAGATAAATAAGGTCAGGACACTATAAATCTACTGGGTTTTGTCCATCTCTCTGTCTAACATGTGTCTTAAGCGTACTCAGGATTAAAGTGTAAGATGCAATAGAAGGAATAGGCTTCACTTTAGATACTCAAGTCAGAACAAGTGTCATTGATTAATATGATTCTTACTGGTAAGTGGACTATTTAACAGTAGGATTCTCATCCTGTGTCCATGCCCTGAATTCGTAACCTAAGCTACAAGGTATTCAAATACCACAGAATAAAGGAGCCTAAGTTTGCCAGTTTGAGGTTGAAGAAATCTAATTTTTGTCGAGATATGTTCAGTTCTGATCTTGTGCTTGCTTTTGTGTACTGCTGAATTCACTTGGTGAAAAAGCCCATGAAAGTCCCAGATTGAAACTCACAAGAAATAGCCTGAGGTATTAAATGCAGTTTCCCCCTGAAGTAATGTCTCTCCACTTGCTCAACCTTTTCTTAGCTCTTTTTTGCATCAGAACCTGCAAATCATCCAAGTCCTAAGGTAGACTGAAATAAAAGTATGTTGCCTAAAACCAGATATAGTTACTCTGCATCGAGTAAAACCTTCCATCTTAAAACAGTGAGTTGGCTTTCAGGAGGACATGCTTGTATCTTAAACTGTAGTAAAAGTTTGTGCCTTTTTTGTTTTGCAGATTGACATTCAGATTAAAGATGCTATTGGGCGCTACCACCAATGTGCTACAATCCAGCTTGACTTTCAGCTGCCAGTCAGATTTAACCTCACCTTTGTCAGGTAAGCACAGAGGCTGGTGGTTTTAATAGCTACATAATCTAACTTTCCTGTCAGTCAAAGGCATACACTTGCATCAAGAAAAAAACTTACACTTAAAAAAATCATCCCTTTCTTCACAGCCATGATGGTAATGACAAGACAAGACCAGTTATCATTCACCGGGCTATCTTGGGATCTGTGGAGAGAATGATCGCCATTCTAACTGAAAACTATGGAGGCAAATGGTAACATTGAAAAGTAGATTTATTATTTAGATTTATTATTCCTATTTGAGCAAACACTTTATGTAGAAGAGAAATTTGTCCCAAGTATGCAAGAATCAAGAGGCTTTGTTCTCCTTGCTCGCTGCAGAGATGTGCTGTAGATGTACCACAGGGCAATTCCTTCTGAACCACCTTCCTTAGATATTAAGTAATTTTTGATCTTGTAGCTTCCGCATGGTACCACTCATGCAGGTGCAGCATACGGCTTGTTTGCCCAAGATGCGTTTCTCAACTTTCTTCTTGCAGATGAGTTGCCTTGCAACAGAGTCATTTATGTAGGTCATCTCCTCTACCTGCTGCAGTGTAATACTTGATGGGGATGGCCCCTCTAATTATAAAAAGACTCAGAAGTAAATGTTTTCCCATGATTAGTTAGTAATAAGTTCAACAACCCGATTACGATTTGTTGTCTGTTGTAAAACACAACTTGAATCTTCAGGTCAAAAAGTACTTCAGTTCACGCTGCAATTTATTTAGACAGTCGGCTCTTTTGAGGAGATAAATTTTAACAAGTATAGGGCTGTCATTGCTTCTGAACACAATCTAAGCAGTTGGCTTTACAAATCTCTCATGTAGATTTTCGTCCTATCTGTAAATAGGATTTTTCATACTAAAAAAATACTGAAAGCTATATAAACTTCTTTTCTTTGCTTATTGAAGGCCGCTCTGGCTGTCCCCGCAGCAAGTAATGGTGGTACCAGTAGGACCAACATGTGATGAGTATGCTCAAAAGGTGATGTATATGGTTTGAGGGGCTTTTTTTTCAGTCTGTTGTATTTGGTTGAGATACCAAATTTAATGATTCGTAGTATTTATCCCAGAAAAATGTTACAAGTCTTACATTGCATCATTTTTATATTACAGTTAGCTGCTGAAGTGGTAGACATATCTTAAAGAGGGCCTGAATAAACAACAGATGCTGGTCTTCATGAGGCTTTTCGGAAAACTTAGTTTTTCACTCTAGCTCAAAAACTGTCTTAGCCTTCAGGTTCTAGTCTCCCATGGCCATGTGCATCTTGCAAACGCAGTAAGGAAAATAAAGATGCGTCTTTGCATATTTAGCATCCAGCTGACCTTCTCCTCTATTTATTTCAAGCACATTATATATAAATAAAGTATGTATAATGGGAAAAAATAAAAAATAATTTTCTAAACAGAAAGCTCCACCATCTTGCTGCCTTTCACAATCTCAAACTCAAGTCTCTGTTCCGCCCAAAACATTCGATATTGACATCACTGCTTACTTATTTAATGTTGTGTATTTGCATGATAGCTGACCTGTTTTCATTTCTTGAACTGGGCTCATCTCCAGTGCCTGAGCCAATGAGGGTGCCATTGTTGTAGAGCTTCAGTGGCTTAAGTCTACAAGTTGTAGTTCGTTGTCATGAATCTCCAATAGTGACAGTTTAAATACTTTTACTCCTAGGTCAGGCAGCACTTCCATGACGCTGGATTAATGGCAGATGTTGATGTAGATCCTGGCTGCACACTAAACAAGAAGATCAGAAATGCTCAGCTTGCACAGTACAACTTCATTCTGGGTAACGTGTAGTGCATTTGTTACCTTATCCTGGCTGACTTGTTGCATAGGTTATAGGATTTGATCTTCTGTGAGTAAGGCAGAGAATGGTAGTCTGGTTTAGGTCACTTTGTTCCTAAGAGTCTCCATCCCAGAGAGCCTTTCCAGGCCTAGATGATAGGCATTCCTGGCTTGTATAGCTGCACTGAAATGAGGTCACTGTGGCCCAAGACATTACTGCTGCTTTAGAAAAATGTCTTTTCTGTCTTCTGGTCAGCAGTGTGGAAACATACATAAAATCTGTTGCCCTTTGTCGGCCAGATTGTTAAGCAATTTTCTGTTCCCCCTAGTAATTTATGGTCTTGTTTCAAGTGTAGCAAAAGAAGAACCATATTTTCAGGGCATTCAGCTGTGGTGCACTTCTGATCTATGCATGCATGTATGGAGAAAACTGTTCCATGAGAGGGAGATGTAGGGAAAATTAGAAACTGACCCTGAAGTACGTGATTTGAAGCACCACATTAGTCATGTTGTGTAATTTGAGTCTCTAGCATTGACTCTAAAACTCTCTGGGATCTGTTACAGTAGAAGGAACCTTTGGCAGAGAAACTCTACCCTGAGAGTAATTGACAGAATCATGAATAAAGTTCTTTTGTTCTTTAAAACTTCAGGCATATGATACAGCTAAGACACCATCACATTTTGCTGTCAAGACCACACACAGATGATCAGCTTATCAGGGAAAAAAATCTCACCCAAATTTATGTTCAGAGGTTGTTTCAAAGAGTTGTCCCACTGAATGTAGGTTGGGTACCAAAGAAATGCAATCTCCTGTAGCTACCTCCAAGTATATTAGATGAAATCTGTATTAGTAATGAGACATACATATATTATCTTGGTATCTGTATCTTAATGTTTAAGTAAAATAGCTTTAGGATTTTCCAGTAAACTGTCTTGCTGTTTCTGCAAAGAAAACTAATAGCTATTGGTTACTTGCAATGAAGTTGTCTTTCTTATCTTTGCCTGTGGAGTACTCCGTGTTTATTTCTCATTTTGGCTTTGTGGTTCTCTCTAAGAAGTCAGTCAAGCTAGACTTATTAAGTTTACTTTTCTTTTTAGTCATATTTTGCTAAGTTGCTATTCCTAATATACTAAAACTATTAAATGTTACATGATTAAGTAAGGCTAGTGAGTGTTACAGATCTAAATGGGGGGAGCTGGGAGGAGGGCAAAGAAGGATTTAATGCTTTGGTAAGCTTTTTAGAATTTTCATTTAGTGTGACTAAGTTTTAAGGGAGTAGGGGAAAAGAGAGCTTGCTAAATGTTGAGTTTATTCCTTTGCATGTTGGTTGCTTCTAGTTGTTGGTGAGAAGGAGAAGGCAAGTGAAACGGTTAACATCCGCACCCGAGATAACAAGGTGCATGGCGAGCGTACAATTGCAGACACTGTGGAGAGACTGCTGGAACTGAAACACTCTCGCTCCAGACAAGCTGAAGAGGAATTTTAACACCATCTATTCTACCCGGCATTAAGAAAGATTCTAGTTTTCCTAATTCAGTTAACCACAGAGTTCTTGTTCTGAAACAGATTTGAAATATATTTCACATTGGACCTCTTGCTCATTTTAGCAGAGATTTTTCTTTAGTCGGAAATGTCTCTTTTTGTAAAAAGCAATTTTTCAAAAACCTTGAAGTAAAATTTCCTGGCCTCTGACCAATGACAGATGAAGCAAGATGAAATGACTTTCTGCGACTGCAAGGGAAAATGGAAATAGTAATTAGGGATACCTATAGCATTCTACATACCCTGTTAAGAATAAAATACATTCTGATAACAAATATTTTTTACGAAAGTTAAGCAGAAGACCTCAGACTTAAGAAACGACGTAGTAATCATGAGCTGCAGCAGCTTTTGGAGTGTCTCCTTTAGCGAGGAAAGCAGTACCTTGCAGTCTTGTCTGCCGGTTACACCAGTTAAATGCATTGACGCTGAACAGCCCGCAGTCATATGAACAGGCGAGCAAACCGAGGTCTCCCATTTCCAGTGTGACTGGCTCCTCTGGGAGTGTCTCAGCTCTCGCTGCGTGACACTCCTGCCACAGAGCATCGAGCTGCTAACTGAAGCCAACTATATACCCTTTTCCAAAGGCAGCATCTGAAATGTGCTGGCTCTACGGGTAAGGCCGTTGTAGCTGTAAAAAGGGGATAAGACTGTCTGGAAGAGGTTGGGGATAGCCAAAACAGCAGCTAAGAGAACCAGGAGTCTTGGCAATAGAGAGTGTTTCTGTTCTTGTCCCGGAGCTGTCCTTTCAGTAGCACTGTATAGGTCACAGCTGAGCTAAAAAGAGCGGTGATTTTTTTTTTAAGAAAAGGGCTATTTTTCAATTTCACAGGTATAGTCCCCTTCAGTGGAACACTTCCTACCCAAGCCTCTAGCCCAGGGCGTCATGTACTCAATTAGCAGCCTTTCCTGTCTCACAGTTGAGGGATCACATCGGTTGGTTCAGGGTTTGGTTTTTGGGGTTGCTTTTTTTTGTGTATCTGGCTCACAAGAGGCAAATGTCTGTTGCTGACAAAAAATAAAATCATGGTCTGAGGTTTTTTGGTTTGGGTTTGGTTGGTTTTGGTTTTTTTTGTTTTTTTTTTTTTTTGTTAACTGAGCTAAACAGCTTCTGAAGATGACTGATAATTGTTCCTTTAAAAAGAAAGCTATTGCTACAGCCTTAGCAAAGATCGGACAGATCTGAGGAGAGGTTTGAACCATGCTGTCTTTTGAGAGCCTCCATGTCTCTCCATTTCCTTTATTATCCGTGTAGAGGCATTTCATCTAGCCTTTTCTCACCTTTCTCAGGGGTGATGGTAACATTATATCAGCACTTGAACCTGTTGTGAATTCAGTCTCACCAGGCACCAGCCCCAGGAACTTTGAGATAAATCTATTTAGTCATTCTTCGGTTCATTCAGGCTAAATGTTCCATCTAACTGCAGTGGGAAAAAATAAGGGGGGGAAGCTGACTTTTCACCACCTTGCTGCTTTCAGAATTATTTCAGTGAGGGTTAAGTCGGTTTAAAACACCTCAGTCTTACTTTCTGTATTTTGCTCCTGCTTTGTTTTGCTGTGAAGTGAGTGTTCATGCAGAACAGGGGAATCAGATGTCAGCTATCCCTGGGGCAGAAGGCTTTCATCAAAGTTGAAGCAAAGTGGGAGTAAGATACTGGTCCCTCAGGGAGGAGGAGCCCACCAGCTCTGTTTCTCTCTAGGAATTGTGCCTTAGACACCTTTCCACCAGGCTGGTGCATTTGTTGACAACTTCCAGAGAGGGCTCTGCCTTTTGTTCTGCAGGGCTCCATCCCTTGGTGCACAAGCATTAAAAACCGCTGTAGTCACATAATGAGATAACAGTGCTGTAAAACACAAGACAGTACTATGTATGGCTCAGTAGGTGTCTGTCTTGGACAAATTATCCTTCTACAGAAACCTCATTTACTTAGATCATGTTTTTAAATACCTATATGACAGTATAGATGTACATCTGTGAATACATTACTAGAGACACCTAAGGGTACAATCCAATAAAATACATACCTCCAACAGGGTGTGGACAGAACTGAGATGTCCATGTCCAAATCATGATAAGTGCAATCCTGCACTCAAGTGCCATCTAAACTCATGCTCTCTGCTCTTTGTAGCTCTCTAGCTGCCAAGAGCTGTGAACGTGCACAGAAGAAGAATTGGCCTGGCCCGAGCAGCGCATCCTCTCTTGGTTCAACCAGAAGTCCTCTGGAGAGTGGACTTTGGTCACTGCTTATCACCTTGGGGAGGACTAAGCTCCTGACATGTACCGAGGCAGGAGGGTGCAACTTTGGTGTCATAGCTTCCAGATCGGAGCAGGTTGAAAGACACCTCTCCAGTTTTGCAGAGCGTGCTCCAATTGCCAGCATTGGGCAACAAATAAAAAATGTTGGTAAGTCCCTAGGGAAGTTTTCGTGGGAATGTAAGTTGCCTCACTTTCACTGCAGACTCTGCTATGCCACGGGTGTTTGCAGTGCCGTAGCTGACAAGGTGCAGCTCCACCTCCGCTTCTCTTCACAGAAAGTTTTGTTTGCTCGTACCTTAAAGCACATTTCAAAGCAAATCGCTGAAGGGGGCACACAGAACGGCAGGGAAGGAAAATACCTAACCTGATGGATCATCCCAGTGTATGCAGGTACAATCTGGCAGGAATTCCTGTGCATGGCAGGAATCACTGTGCCAGCCTTCAGTTTTCTGTGAAACTCTTCAGTTCTGCAAACTCCCCTGGAAGAGTTTGACCCAGACCCATCTGGACGCTGTCACGACCAAGGGTAATTCCACTAAAACTCTTCCTGTTACAGCTTGGGTTGAAATTCCCACAGTGGCTGATGCTACTTCCTCAGTTACACCACTGGGACAATCTGATGCAGTTTCCGTATTGAGACTCAGTAATGTTATGTCAACTCCTCTGAAAGCAGTGAAGCGCTGCATTCAGGGAAATCCCAGCTGTAAGACAAATTGTTAATTGGTGTAGGCACCTTTGCACAGCCAGTCTTTTTTCTCCATTGCATCTAAACACTTTCCATGCCTGTCCCTGCAGAAAAGCAGACACAGCAAGCCCTCTGGTAAATGAAAACTAGTCTGACTTTTCCCATGTTAGAGTAGGCCAAAATTAAGGGGTCTTTGAAAACTCATTTCAGGCCTTCAGTTCATGCCTTGTGTAATTTCATCGTTGCCTTAGCCTTCCCCGCTGTTTCTTAATTGCACAGGCAGTTGCGTCAAAGGTCTAAGCAATTGGCCCTCAAATCTGATAGTAGTAAACTGATGCTATGAAAATTAAGGATTGCTAGAGGCCTCGGTTATTAAAAAAAGACAGCACGCACTGCTTAGTACTTAGAAGAGTATTTCCAAAACCACGCAGCCTTCCTACGCTCTAGTATTTTCCATCTGCCTTGGACAGGAATGTTCTTTCACAGTCGTCTGGTTGTGGTCGATGCCTTGTTAGCCACTGTGATCAAATATGCTCATACAGAATGTCCTACATTTGGACTTGTATCAAAGTTAAGTTTTTTCACATAGGAGAGCCTCTGGACCGAGGCATGCGTTAACGTCATCAGATAAATTACTACAAAGAACATGCGCTCAGATAAACTGGGGCAGCCCCGGGACATTCGGTAGTGTTCTCAGACTTTAAAGGTAAATCATCTGGGCTACACAATTTATTTCTGTACATAAGATATCTGTCTCCCTCTCAAAACAATAGCCTTCCAGTGGATCACAAAGCTCTTCTGCAAACAGACAAATGTTCTGAGATACACAGAGGGCAGCTGTGAAAACTGAAAAAAAGCCGCCAACCAAACCCAAAGTGTTCAGCATCCAGAAAAAAAAAACCCACTTATGCCAGTTAAACATGACAGGACTTCCACAAGCCAACTGTATATATCTATTTATCTGTTTTAAAGATAAGGTAGTAGGGACCACTAGAATGGAGGCACAACAGCTAAATCTCTAATGCATCACAAGACAACCTTGTCACAGAATCATAGAATGGGTGAGGTTGGAAGGGACCTTTAAGATCATCAAGTCCAACCATTAACCCACCCTGACAAAAACCCCTTCTAAACCATGTCCCTCAGCACCTCATCTACCCTTTTCTTAAACACCTCCAGGGATGGGGAATCCACCACCTCCCTGGGCAGCCCATTGCAATGTTTAATAACCAATGTTTAATAACTGCTTAGTTTAATAACCAGTTTAAGCAGTGTAAAAATGTTTCCTGATATCCAATCTAAACCTGCCCTGACATAACTTGAACCCGTTTCCTCTTGTCCTATCCCTTGTCCCCAGGGAGAAGAGCTCAGCCCCCATCTCTCTAAAACCTCCTTTCAGGGAGTTGTAGAGGGTGATGAGGTCTCCCCTCAGCCTCCTCTTCTCCAGGCTAAACAACCCCAGTTCCCTCAGTCGTTCCTCGTAAGGTTTGTCCTCCAGACCCCTCACCAGCTTTGTAGCCCTCCTCTGGACACGCTCCAACACCTCAATGTCCTTCTTGTAGTGACTGGGATCCCCAGGGAGAGAAGCAGGAACAGGGACAAGAAGGTTGGCAGAGGGGAGCGGGGATTAGGCAAGAAAGCATGGAACCAAGACACGCAGTGCTCTCCTTGCCGACAGCCAGATGCAAAGTACAATTAAGCTCCTTGGCGCTTCAAGCATCCCATCCTGTGATGGGTTTATCTCACTAGATTAGAAGAGAGTATGTTCACTGCAAGCCAGTTTGGGGCTGACACTTCCAAGTACCTTTTGCTGTCCATCACAAGAAGTAGCAGGCGCATAAACCAGACATTTACTGATTTATTACATTCCTGAAACATGACTCTTCATTTTGGGAATACTCAAAATTAACCCTTCTACACTGAGCGTGTATGGAAACATCAGCACAAGTTAACTTAATGTTCTGCAAGAGCTAAAATGCACAGTGATGCTAACCTAATCATGTTTGTGATTTCTCAGTGGCACATCAGGGACAAACTGTAACCTGTCTACAGCACATTAGCAATAAAAGGAAAATTTCTCTGTATTTTTATTCAATGGGATAAAGGCCCATAAGGATGGGAAATCTCTACCCCTGCTTGTCTGCAAAGATGTTGGGCTGCACACCGGAACAGCTTTGAAGGAGCTGAGCAATGGACAATTTATCTATAAATATAGCTAAAATTCACCTTTTATTGGTGCAGCCACTGAAATGTCAAAATGGGATGAATTACTACGCATGCTGTTCTGGTTTGAGGTAAAATGGAACCAATTTTCTGATCTGGAATTTTACTTTTTAGCTGGGCCTCATCTAACTGACTAAAGTCTGAAATTAACAGCACATTGTTCAGAAAATCTTCACTCTCCAAGTGATAAGACCTGATTATCCCAAGGAATGGTATGCACTGAGGCTCTTTCTTATACTTATTGCTATAACAACCAAGGTCGGCTAACTTCGCTGTTTGTCCCGTTAAGAGGGTTGGAAGCGGAGAAGCACAGAGGGGTCACACCTATAGGGAGGAGTGGACAGGACAGGTGACCCAAAACTGACCAACAGAGTATTCCNTGCCTTTCCAAGAAGCCATTGCCAGCTGAGAGTTAATAGTCATACAATGGCATCAATTCATAAATACTCCACTTAGCTATGGGAAATCAAATCACACATCTGTATTCTGAGTTCTGGCCTCCACATCAAGACAGATGGTATAAGGTGGAGTCCAAATACCTTCACATCATACTAACAGGAAAAAGGGATGAAATAGAGACTCTCTTTAGGAGTAAGATTTCTTTCTTTTATGATGAGTCTTTGAGCAGGTTGGCCCTGGACAGTTATACATCCACTTTATTAACAAGATTCCCTTTCCTCACACTGAAAGGCAAAAACCCCTACACTCCTCAGCATCAGGAGGCCGAGCTACTCATATCTTTTATTGCTAGGTTTTTCTGAGATTGTTCACAGGGTGGAAGTAAAAATAATTTCTGAATATTTGGGTTTTACTTTCAAATTACAATGTTGGTTTGGTGTTGGGGTGTTTTTTTCAGTATAGGATGTTTTCCACAGACTTTCAAGATCTGACTAGAAATGCCCACCAAACAACAAATCTCTATTTCATTTTATTATATACGAACTTGTATCATTCTGGATTTTCAGGTGGGGAACTTAGACTTAAGGAGTTACAAAGAGCGCGTTATTTTAAAGAAATTCAGGGCTCAGGTCCCTCAAAATAGAGCTCGATAATTCTTTCCATTTTCATGTACAGACTGTCAGGGGAATCCA
>VXBO01001123.1:114429-126344 GCA_013400135.1 Rhinoptilus africanus
TTGGCCTGGCTGGTTGGGAAAGGACAACAGCTTACTGATCTGGAAAGCTGACAAAAAGAGCTGTTTTAAAAAAAATCAGCTCTTGGAACTGAACTCAGGAAAGAACTCAGCATCTCGAGTGGGACTCAAGTGTAATCTAGAGCCCAGGTTCAGCCTGTAACTGATTCTGCAACCAGCTGCTGCCTGGCCTGAAGTGAAAATGGAAGAGAGCAAGGAGATAGAGAAAACAAGGTCTGGCTGTGCTGTCTAGTAGATCTGGAGCTCTTATTGGGAGTTTAAAACACTTACCTACTTTATAGGAAGGAGCTACTCTATTCTAATCACCAGCATATAAAGTTAGGATTTTTCTTTACTATTTCTGCTTTAATGAATTTTGAATACCCAGCAGTTAACTCCTGAGTTTCAAGATGCTCCACGTAGGGCCAGTTGAGCGCAAGGTTCTTTGTGTTCTCAACAGAAGAATAGTTTGCAAAGCAGTACTTCGCTTCCAGGATAATCTGTACCTTTCAATTAGCAAGCTCATCAGAACAACAATCATAAATCACTAATAAAGTAATTTCAGTCATCCCTACATATGGAAGATAGTGCAAGGAGACCACATCAAGCTGTCACTCTATCAGTGTTTCTGAGTGAATGGAGGGAAGTAGCAGCTATAGTTCATGAAATCAGTCTGCAAAGGAATTAAGATATGCCAAATAATGCAATTTCCCTTCCATGTCAATGAAGAAAAGCAAGTATTCCAATGCTTAGAAGCATCTGCCTTGCACTACCCATTACAACTTAAGATGGAGAGAGGTACCAGTATGTATCATCTCACGTGGAGCACTAGTCTCATCACAGTAAACGAAGAACCTGCTGAAGGCCCAAACACTGACACCCTGCTTATCCCACCCTGCTGTAACCAGGATGAAGCGCTGCCACTGCTGGAAAAATGCAACAAAGCGCATTTCAGCTTCTGGTTTCCCAAACAGCAAACAGGGCGCAATCATGCAGTATTTACATCATGGCTTGAGGGAGAAAAGGAAAAGGCTGCAGGAATTGCGTGAGAGAAGGACAAGGAATGGAGGACACAGTAGGGTGCAGAAAATGAGGCAGTGCTTTCAGACTCGGACCCGGAATGGGGAAGGAGAGCTGTTACCTGATCGTTTACTCTCATGTGCCATTTTGCTGCCAACACAAGGCGAGGACTCCAGGCATGAGGTGAGGCCAAGCCCTCTGAAGCCATTTATTACGTGTTTTGCTTTCCTCTTTGCTTTCACTTCCACCAACGGGCTTTGTCAAACTGCTGCAGCAGTTATACTCAGAATGACCAAGGCCCCCGTAAGACCCAGGGAGGCTTTTCCAACACCCAGCCCAGGGTCTACAGAACAACTTCTGAAAATCTGCCCAGTTGCAATGGTCCCTTCCTGCCTTCAGCTGGAGTCCCTGGCTAATGGAGAACCTCCCGCACAACTGCCTCACCTATGCTACCAAATAACATGTGTCGGGAATTCTTGTTCAGTTCCAAGGCCAAAACCCTCTTTTCCCTCCCCATGCCGTTGAGGGTGCCATGTCCAGGCTACCTCCTGACAGCGGTGTCCTCCAGCTGCCTCCCCTGGCCGTGCCCAGCTGTGCTCTTCAGGGATTTACAGCCTCAGGCAACACACTGAGCATGGTTTAATTACTGTACATCGGCATCTGATCAATCACGCTTGTTCGGACAGGTATTTCTGGGTGTCAGTGTGTGCACAGGTGCCTGCATGAGGGTTCATGGGGTTGTGGGTGTTTGCTGTCGCTGCTCTCCTAGCTCAGATGCCACCTCAGATGACAAAGGAAATGGCAATTTGAAGTTCAGCTGCAAGTATCAGCCCAAACAGGGACAGTGAAAACTCCGCTCTCCTATCTGCCAAGAGCGGCCACGTGGGGCCCCTCTGCAGCTCCCCCCTCTTCCATCCTGCGGCCCAGCAGCCCCTTCACAGAATCACAGAACCATGGAANCTAGAAGAGGTGCCCAAGCTCTCGTGTCCCTCCTCTGGACCCGCTCCAACAGGTCCATGTCCTTCTTGTGCTGAGGGCTCCAGAGCTGGATGCAGTGCTCCAGGTGGGGTCTCACCAGAGCAGAGCAGAGGGACAGAATCACCCCCCTCCATATGCTGGCCATGGCTCTTTTAATACAGCCAAGGATGCAGTTGGCTTTCATGCTCAGCTTCAAACCCCTGGGAGAGCACCATTTGCTTGTGAATAGTAATTGATAGCGCCTTTGTTATGGAGCCTTTTCTCTAACATGATACCATGAGCTTAAATGGATTATCTGTGTCACAGTCAGAGACAAGTGACAGCAGCAACGAAGCAATACAAAAAGAATTTGTACAAATTGTAGTTCACTGATGACCAACCTGTGCAAGCCAGGGCTTTATGCCAGTTGAAGGAACAAATGCTCCACTCAAAATGATAACAGAAATCCAGACTAGATGTTGCAACTTCCCATCCTCAGCTCTGCCTCTCCATCACAGGCTCATTCCTCTTAAAAACTGTCCCGGTGATGTGGCAGTAAATCATATAATATGATTAATATAATAGTATTAATGCAGTGCCAAGGGACCTCAAACAAGATCAAAACCTCATCGTTCAAAGCTGTAGGCAGGCAGCCTCTGCTCTGAGGAGCCGGCGATTTAATTAGAGGGGGCACCAGCAGTGCAGAGCGCCGCAGCGACTCGCCCAGTGTCACTCGGCTAAACCCTGCAAGCATCGGACCTTCAGGCTGGGAAACGGGGGCTCTGCTCCCCACCCTGTGCTGACGCTCCTCTTTGCCTTGCCAAGGAGCACTTTTGATTGTATTGCATTTGTTAGGAGAAAGGGGACCCACGCACGTGTGCGTATGTACGTGTGCAGGGTCTGTGTGCACCGAACAGGCACGGCACGAGGGCATCGCTCTTCCTTGCGCTGCTCCTTTTCAGCAGCTTCCAGTATGCACTGGCACAGACTTTCGCATCAGAGCAGTAAGTGAACTGCGCCATCAGACACAAAGAAAATAAAAAGAGATGTTGTCGCTACAGGCTCGGGGCGGAGTGGCTGGAAAGCTGCCCGGCAGAAAGGGACCTGGGGGTGTTGGTGGGCAGCCGGCTGGATATGAGCCAGCAGTGTGCCCAGGGGGGCAAGAAGGCCAACAGCATCCTGGCCTGGATCAGGAATAGTGTGGTGANGGTGGATTCCCCATCCCTGGAGGTGTTTAAGAAAAGGGTAGATGTGGTGCTCAGGGACATGGTTTCAAGGGGTTTTTGTCAGGGTAGGTTAATGGTTGGACCTGATGATGTTAAAGGTCCCTTCCAACCTCACCCATTCTATGATTCTGTGATTCTATGAAACTTTTTATCGTGCTGCTTACACAGCATGTGTAAGAAGCCCCGCTGCAAGTCCCTGCGGCAGCCCTCTGTGCTGTAGCGTTTAGTTTGTGGGTGGAGACAGCGACTCCCTGTTCTCAGTGGCACCACCTTCACCTCAAATCTCGATCGCTTCTTCTCCCAAGCCCTGAAGCTCTGACCTGGCCCAGCGGCCGCACAGCGTTTGTAGATACCCACACTATCCCTTTGAGGCTCAGTTCAACGAAGCTCCGGAGCCTTGCGTTACCTCTGCTACGGCTGATAGCAGCATCAAGCCTTTGCCTCCTCCGGACACTTGCTGACCAGCTGTTTGCCACCCAGACCCGTCTGTGTCACCCGCTGTGTACAGCTCCACGACGCCAGTTCCTTCGGACTGTACTTACTGCCTCTGCCCCAGGATCTGCAGGAAAGAACAGTCTCACAAGGACCACGCTGCCCAGATGGCAAGAGGAGCCCCAGGAGCCCAGCGAGGTGCTGCCTCAAAAGCTGCAAAAGGAAAAAGATCAATCAAGTCCTTCTCTACTGTACCTTGGTTTACAGTATTTCAGGCCCATTACTGATGCAGTGCTCAAAACATCACCAGTGCCTTTAAACAGTTATGTCTTCAGTTCTTCAGAATACAACAGTCTTCATAAACTACCATGGATAGCCAAGTTCGGAAAAAACAGACCAGAAGGATCTAACCCGCTGTTTACTTCTGCCCCACAGTTGATCAGCAGGGCTTTCAGACATGGTACACCCACCAAGCAGGCAGTTTCCATCAAACATCACGATCAAGCGTAATTCTAGTGGGAGATGAAAGTGTGCTGAGGCTTCACAGCCAAGTTTGGGGTTATTTCCCTAGACATCCCTGCGCAGTGTTTAGGCACCAGCTCTGGTGTCTGGGAGATCTCTCTGAGCTACTCACAACAGCTTGATCCCTCTTCCCAGTAATTTATCAGCGATGCTTTTTCTCCTTTCTGCTCTGTTCTGTAAGAGCAGCTTCAGAAGTTGGGAGCAAAAATGTTGTTACACAGCTCTGGAGTGTGCAGGAAGATCTCTATTATCCACTTGAAAAGGCAAAAGCATCAAAAGCCCAACAGCTAGCAATTTACTTTTTCCCTCCCTCCAATAGTTTTCAGTCTTCAGCACAGAAGTGGGAAGATTTTTATTGCCACAGCTCTTTATTATTGTTGGATTTCTGTAGCATCACAACAAAGGCTTTTACACTTGAAAAGAACCACTGCTGCTCAGGAAGCAGGAAGAGCTGGTGGCAGGGAGGCGCCGGGCGGGAAGGGAGCATCACAGCCCCCGGCAAGGATTTACCTGCTGTCATGGCAGCACACAAGGATTTCACAAAACCAAATCTCTTTGAAGTACTGCAGCCCAATAGTTTTCATCCTCTGATAAAACTCAGTGCAAGACAGGCTGGTTTTGTTTTCTCCACCTCAGCTGCAAATAACATCTGGGTCTCAGTTACCCTTCTGTAAATGCGGCGTAAGAATACTGAGGACTGAATTTCCTCAAGAAAGACACTGTTTTAGTCACCTTCACTCTGCTGAATTCGTTTCTACTATTCGTAGAATAGTATAGAATAGAATACTATTCTATTCGTTTTAACAGCCTTTATGCTTTGGGTTGCAACCGTGGGCAGTGTTGGCACATCTTTAACTGCCCCAGGCAGTCTGGCAAAGTCTGATGGGCTACCATCAGTCAAGGAAAACTGTGTCTATAATTCACCTTCCTGAATACCTACCTGCTATCTATCTCACCTTTAGTAGGGCTTTTGCTACTGACTTCTGTAACATCCTTACTGACAAATTGATGAAGGATGGACTAGGTAAATGGGTATGAAGTAAAGTGGCTGAACAGTCAGGCTAAAAATGGCTGTGATTAGCAGCATGAAGTCCAGATGGAGGGCAGTCACTAGTGGAGTACCCTGGGGCTGATAATGGGGCCAGTCCTGTTTAACACCTTCATTAATGACCTGGACGATGGGGCAGAGCGCAAGCTCAGTGGGTTTGCAGTGGAAGGAGTGGCTGATAGACCAGAGGGTTGTGCCACCATTCAGAGGGACCTCTCTGGGCTCGAGAAAGGGGCTGCCAGGAACCCCAGGCAGCTCAACAAAGAGAAATGCAAAGTCCTGCACCTGGGGGCAGGTAACCCCCAGCACCAGTATGGGCTGGGGGCCTACTGACTGGAAAGCTGTCTGGGGATGCTGGTGGACAAGGTGAACATGAGCCAGCAATATGCTCTCACAGCAAAGGCAGCCCGCAGCATCCTGAGCTCCATTAGGCAGAGCATTGCCAGGAGATCAGGGGGGTGATCCTTCCCCTCTGCTCAGCCCGGTGAGACACATCTGGAGTGCTGGGTCCAGTGCTGAGCTGCCCAGTGGAAGAGACACAGACATACAGGAGAGAGTCCCGTGAAGGGCCACAAAGATGATGAAGGAAGTTTATTAGGGAGAAATCACACACATTGCTCCAGATGTGATGGGAAGCGGCAGGTGGCTAGAAGAGTTGAGGTGGAAACTGAAAAGGATATTGTGGAAAGGATGCACACACAGATGTTTGTCAGAAAAAAACCCTGCACTGTTATCAGAACAGTTTTCAAATTGGGAACATAGTCATGCAAATTTCATTCCAGGGATACCTAGCTGAATATCTGAAGCTTCATTCAAAATTGTCCAAAGCTTTACAAAGCTTTTTTGCAAAGATGGACTGAATTTCAAGAAAAAAAAAAATGTTGTAAAGCAATTATGGTTTTGTTTCTCATTTGAAAAATGGGGAAAGGGCAAGCTTCTGCTGAAGAAAATCTCAGGAATTGCTGTTCAGTTCCATTCAGCTGCCTCTTCAAAGTTGCATGACTCCGCATTTGAGGTAGAAATTTTTTTCAGTGCATCATTTTAGGACTCTTTATAGATCACAGAGATAGCAATTTCATATGAATCATGATATGAAGTTGCATATGTTAATAAATAACACCCAGTGCCATATAACATATAGCACATGAAGGCTATTTAACAGTGAACAATAATAAATGATAGTACAGCTCATCAGTTACCATGCAGTATTCCTCCAATCTTTATGGGGGGGAAATGTAGGCACAGAAAGGAAATTAGACAGGACATCGGAGTTAACAGCATCATTTCAGAAACATGTGAAGTGTTATTTCTCAGTAGTTGCTAGGAGCGCACACAGGGTCAAACAAATAGACACAGGTCAAGGTTTTGATTGCTTGTCAGCTTTCCACTAGCAAATACAACTTTGCCAAGACTTTACTTTGAAAGGAAGATGTTAGCTATGGCAATATTCTTCTCTTTTTTTTTCCCCATGGGAAAAAAAGTGAATCACTTTCTCTAATAAAATGTCATTTATTCTAAAATATGTCAGTTTTAAAAATGAATTCTGAGCTTCTCACAGTTGAACAAAATATCTTCAGTGAAGTCTCTTTTCATGCATTAAAAAAACTCCTGACCAGCTCCAGTTCTGAACTGTCTAGAGATTCAGAGTGCAGCTGTTACTTTATAAGCTAGAAACTGTTGACATTTGAAATAATATCTGATATTATCTCATATAGAAGGTGGCATTTTCAGTCATAAGACGATGGCTAAACAGAGTGAGCTCACATCATGAAAGATAAGCATTCCCCAAATTGTCAATTCAGAGGCAAATTATTCTTTGTTCACAAGCTTACACAGTGGTAGCACAAGGGGAAAGTGACAAGTCCTTCACTGCAACAACGAAAATCCTTCTCTTATGAAAATTGCACACATTTTTATTTCATTTTACCAGTCATCAATAATTACCACTGCCTTGGAGTTGTCCATGGGTGTTTTGCCTGACTCCAAACCTATGGCTGTGCTTTTGGGATCCACCCAGAGGGGTCACAGCTCAGCAGTACACAGACAAGCAGTTCCAAGAGTACCTGGATTTGTAACAGGATCGCTGTCAGCTGCCTCCTCTCACAAATTTCTGGCACTCCCAAGTTGCCACCTTCTTTCCACTCCAAACCAGCAGTAGCTGGGTCTGCTTATAAAACAATATACTATCCCTTCCAAGCTGTCACTGAGCAAGACAAGACTAGTCTCCTCAGATGTAAAGCAGCTCTGTTCCTGCCTTGAGTTACAGAGATCTTTAGGATTATTTGTTCAATGAAGGCAGTGATAAGGACAGCCAGCCTCCATGCCAGCCTTCCTTCCTCTATTTAGTTCTACTCTGTAGGAGCCATGACCAACCAATGGTCCCTGGGGAAGAGCAGGAAAGCTCCGGATTAATACCCGTGCGCCCCGAGGTGGCAGCCTGGGGTTGGGAGGCACCTTTTCCAACACGAGCCTGGAGCAGAGCATCTCCCACTGCAGGTTCCCCTTGCTGATCAAATCTTCAGGCACATAGAGGTATTGGTTCAAACCAGGACCTCCCACATCATCACCCCCTGAGATGTGCTGAAGGGTTGCTCAGCCTGGGCTCTGCAAGGAGACAGTGCTCCTGCCTGGACCCAGAAAAGCAGCAAGCCCACACAACGCCCTGCTGGTCCCTGTTGCTGCTGACACACATCAGAAGCAAGAGACTTTTTTCTGCTGCGTGTCCCAGCGCACGGTCTACAGAAACTTGGTGTCTCACCTCTGGGGACACGTCAGTACCATCCTCACCCGATGAAGCTCAGTTGCTTCCACAGCCAGGCTTCACCCGGCTGTGAACACTGGGCCTGCAAGCTCCCGGCAGACAGCGCCAGGGGATGCCCTAGGAACACCTCTAAGCTGAGGCTTCACAGTCAGCGCAACAGCCATTAGTTTGAAGAGAAGCCCTCTGGAGTTTTTTCTCTGCTGTAATGAATTCCTGGTGTCTTGCTCTTCCCGTGTGCTGGTCTGCAGCTGGTTGGGACAGCAGCTGCTTAAGTTTTCAAAATTCCTATTATTTCAAATGCATAATTAGAAGCATCAGAAGGCAACAGAGAAGCATGTCATTCAAGGCAACTCCTCTACAAGTCTCTAATTTTGCTTTCCTTGCATTTTGGATGCTTAAGATGGCAACTGTCCAGCTGACCCCAAGATATCTCAGTGGTTCTCAATGAGATCAAAGACATTTCAAAGCTGTTGTTGAGCACGTTTTGAGCGTGCCTTGAGGTTGAAACTTCAGTAAGACAAAGGTNCCTCTAACAGACAACAAGCTTGGGGGGGCTGGACAAAAGATATCTGTGAAAAAATCCGTTCTGCCCCATGTCATATTTTGATTGTACAAACTACCACTATGTTAAACACAAGCACATTCAGAATTCATCATAAAAATAATCTACAAGGGAAACATCAACCAAGCACTTTCATTCCTATAGAGGGATATTCCTGCCGTTAAATATCTTTATTGGTCATTTGGAAGTAAACAGAAAATCAGTGCCGAGAATATTTGCAGGACACAAAAATTGGCGGGACAGTAAATGAGGGAGATTGGTTAGATAGGGTGAACTGGGTCACTCGCTGAAGTCGATGGAATTTAAAGATCTGCTTTCATAAACAAAGGAAAGCTAAAAGCAAAGATGAAAGGTCACACAGAAGAGGGTATGTTGAAGTTCATGATATTGGAAAACAGCGGGATGGTAATGGCAAGTGAATTTATGTTTATAACCTAATGCTAGGGCTGCAATAAGTAAAATTTAACCCTGAATAAATCATAAATACTAATGCTGCATGCAGTGACAAGCCCAGATTTGCAATACTGTAGCAAGTTTATGTGTCTGCACTTGCAAAGTTAAATTTTTAAGGGTTCAGAAACAGAACAGAAAAAAACCATCCATGACACATGCCTTGGAATAACTGGAGAAACTCAGTGTATTTATTTAATTTAAGGTTAGGCAGAGAGGTGATTTGACCCAAGTTTGCAAGCACCTCTCTGTGGAACAGAGGGATTGCTCCCATGGGGATTGCTCCCATTCCTGGCACTGAAAGAGCACAGTCCTGAGGTGGGAAGCAGAAGGTACAAGAATGGCAGCTAGCAAAATGCAAAAAGTTTGAAACTGTGTAGTAATGAAACATGATGTTAATCAGGAGTTTTAGTCATCCTAGCAGCCCAACTCCTGAGCAAACAAGAAGATATCTTGATTTCACTGGGACACAACACCCACATAGCTCAAATGGAGAACATTTCCTTTGATCAGAACAAATACTGTCAAGGATGCAACACTTTTCTTACCAGCAAACTTAATTCAGCAATCCAGGGTAAATATTTACAGTCATTCACCAAACGTAAAGGAAACCAATACATAAAGACAATGAAAGAGGAGAAAGAAACCCAGTGCCTGTGTAGCACTAATCTACAGCAGATTTTGTGCTCCATATATGGTGTATTTTCATCTCAGCCGGCAACTCCCATCCGAGAGGGAGAGGTGGCACAGGCTACGGCAGAGCACACACAATGTCCTTTCCTCAGAGACTTTTTATTGTTTCCCCTATATCAAGAGGAGTGTGTCCAGCAGGTCGAGGGAGGTCATCCTCCCCCTCTACTCTGACCTGGGGAGGCCCCACCTGGAGTAACTGTGTCCAGTTCTGGGCTCCCCAGCTCAAGAGGGACAAGGAATTGCTGGAGAGGGGACAGCAAAGGGCTACAAAGATGATGAGGGGACTGGAACACCTCTCCTATGAAGAAAGGCTGAGGGAACTGGGTCTCTTTAGTCTGGAAAAAAAACACCTGAGGGGGGACCTAATTAACACTTATAAATACTTGAAGGGTGGGTGTCAGGAGGATGGGGCCAGGCTCTTTTCAGTGCTGCCCAGTGACAGGACAAGAGGTAACGGGCACAAACTTGAGCACAGGAAGTTCCACCTAAACATGAGGAGGAACTTCTTTCCCTTGAGGGTGGCAGAGCCCTGGCACAGGCTGCCCAGGGAGGTGGTGGAGTCTCCGTCTCTGGAGACATTCCAAACCCGCCTGGACGCGTTCCTGTGCAACCTGCTCTAAGGTAACCCTGCTCTGGCAGGGGGTTGGACTGGATGATCTCCAGAGATCCCTTCCAGCCCCTGCCATTCTGTGATTCTGTGACTGCTGTGACTTGCTTTAACTACCAGGGCCAAGGCTGCGTCCCAAGAAGGCTAGGGCTAGGGATGGGTAGAAAGGAATTTGCAGTTTTCCTCTGGAGAAAAATGCCATTCAATTAGCTTTCAGATAGCAGGCGTTGCAGCAAGGGACAGTAATTTTGTAAGCCAGCACTTGTTACGAGTCTGATTTGGGCTCCCATATATTATAACATGACAATATATTTTTACTTCCAGAGCCATACAACCAAATAATACACTTGCAAGTGAACACAGTGGACAAGAGGTAATTTAATCTCCAGCTTCATTAGTTCAGCTATTGTATGAAACAGATAACAGACCCAGGAGAACAGAAGCATACAATCATAGAATACACAGAGAACAGTCTCTCTGTGCCTGCCATCTGTGTAAATAAGCATGTGGCGAACTTGAAAATTCACCGCACTCCCGTTCACAAAGAGTCCTTATGGGTTTGTGATACAGCATTCCCTCTCTGCTAGTTCATTAATCAGCTTCCCTCACACTGGAGCTTTCCCTATGGTGGTTTCCCATTAATTTTTCCATCACTCCAGCATGCCAGCATTCCCGGTGGGAATCTCCCCTAACACCAGCACTACAGTAAAGAGCCGTGCCCTTTGCCCAGGCGGTCCGGCAGGCAGGACCGCAGATGTGGTGATAGGAGAGGGCAGCCCTGGGCGGCCGTTCACCTCCCAAGGGTTCCTGCTGCAGCAAATCCGTGCGCCACCCTGAAATGCCCCCACGTACAGTGGCCTCCACCTGCCTGTGACTCCTCTCTTCATTTGCAAGGAACTGGCCTGACCCCACACGCAGCCTTTTCTTGCTTCCAGCTTCCCCCAGCCTCTACACACGGAGCACATTCTCTTTTTTCCTAGCAGATAGTATTCACCTAAATCCAAGACAACCCTGAAGGGTTTAAAATCCAAGATTCACCCTTTCTTTCATTTATTGAGATTTCATGCTAAACGAGTGGGAATCCAGGTTTTTGTTCTGCCTTTATGACATAGTAAGAGCTGACTCTTACACCAGGTCCTTTGCTCAGTGCCTTGAGCACTATATTGGCCTATTAATTGGGAAGCTAGGTTCAACCCCTTCCCTTTGTATCTGGAGGGAAGTCAGACTGCGAACTCTCACAGACGAGGCTTTGAGGGAGAACTCTATGACTTCATGAGCCGCAAAAGTGCTGTTCTCCAGCCACTATAAGGAGAAGGGATACATCATTTCTCATCCCCCAGCCCAGGCCACTGAATCACTGCATCTAGCTGAGGACAGCTGCCGAAAACCATGTCAGAATGAGAGAATCAAAGAATTGTCTAGGTTGGAAGGGACCTTTAGGATCATTGAGTCCAATCATTAACCTAACACTGCCGAAACCACCACTAAGCCATGTCCCTCAGCACCATGTCTACTGTCTTTTAAATACCTCCAGGGATGGAGATTTCATCACTTCCCCGGGCAGCCTGTTCCAGTGTTTGATAACCCTTTCAGTGAAGGAATTTTTTCTTCACTCCTGTGTGGAGGACATTAGGGTTGGG
>VXBO01001124.1:1340-42642 GCA_013400135.1 Rhinoptilus africanus
TCAGGGATAATTTTTTCACAGCATTAGCAGATCACAGGAAGAGCTCCTAGGTCTTATTCAATGTTAACCTTTGGTCTTCCAAAAGGCACTTAACCAGTCCTTCATTTATTTAACTGCATGTCCTGCCCACTGGAGATTTCACTATATTCAAATCACCTTGAACTTCTTTCAGTTTTTTTAATCAATCCTCTTCATCTTTATTGAAATGATAAGTCATTCCAGTACTTTATTCTTGGAATGTTTAAAGTAAAAAGGATTTTTTTATTATTATTAAAATGGTTTTGTATTTCTGAAGCTTCTTCACTCATTGGTGGGAGTACAAAATCACGTTCAGCCTAAGTATGAGCCATTCCTAGTGTCTGTCATGCCTTAATTCCCTCTTTCATTCTGTTGTTGCTACTTTTAAAAATAGCTGATGTTACCATTAGCAGTTCCTAGATAACTTTCTGTAGATCACTTCATGTTTTGCAAAAATGAATTTTATTTTCTTCTTTAGTGATGTTAGATACTGTTTATCTTGCTGCTCCTTTCATGCCTTCAGTCACTTCCAAACCTCTGCCTCATCTCTATACATCTGATTAAAGCATTTAAATGTCTCTGCATTTTGAAAATTTTGTATTTATTTTATATGTGCTGAAAAGAATCAGGGATGATTCCATATATTATAGTCCAGTACGTATGATTTTTGCATTACTAGTAAAAGGCAAAAGACTTAGTGTTGACCTGGCAAACCAGAATCTCAGGTTTTTCTTGACCTGGCTGTGGCTTGCTTGTAGCTAGTCTACTGTCTACTACTAGTCCCTGACCTGGCCTGGGCTTCAGCTTGGTGAATAGTAGAGCCAAAAAAGAGCTGGTAAAAAACAGTAATAAATTTTTTACTATGTCAATAAGGTGTACACGCTTTTGCCCATAACACAATTTTGAGTGTAACAGATTCTCTTATGTTAATATGCAGTTTAGCTTTCAGTTTGTAGTATGTATGAAAGAGACAAAGATGATTAGTCCTTGTGGCTATACCTACAGCCTGATTTTGCTTACTGAGCAATTTTTTTCTTTTTTTCGTCATCTTTCCAGTTGTTCCTTCAAAATACGTCCCTAAACAATAAAAAATTCCTTCCCTTCCCTGCCCAGCATTCTGTTAAGTGTCCTCCAGTAAGCACCATTTAGCTGTGAACAAACTGGCAAAACTGTCATACAAAGTCAAAGGCCTTAATTCAGCTTTTTCTTACATTAATCTTATTTAGACACTACCACCATTTGATTGATGAGAGTTATATTAATAAATTTGCTGTTAGCAAGAGGAAAATCAGGCCTACTGAGAGCTGAAATAAAGATTTAATTAGAAGAAATTGGCTACTGACTGTGCAGAATTACACAGGTGAAATGCTTAAAGCTTGTGTATAAATCAAGAGTTAAACATCTTATTGACTTTTTCTCTGCAGAGTAAACCATGATTAATATCTTCACACTTGTGTATGTCCAGCATAGGGATTAATAATAGGAGAGAATCTCAGAAAACATTCAAGAGATCTATCTTTACTGCTCCGTCTATTTTTGGACTAAATTCTGCTTTTGGCATCATGGCATGGGATTCAGGCAGAGTTCCTGGAAATTGCTGGGTTTACCCAAGGGGTTGATGGTAGCAATGCTAGGCTGAGAAGATGGAAGAAAGAAGTTCTCTTGCTTTCTTTTAAAACTTCTTAAAAGCAGATTTCCAGTGCAGTTTTGCATACCAAAGGATTCTGATATTCTGCTACACTTTGAAAAGTCATTTAATTTTTGTATATACTACCTGTTTACCCTAAAAACACACTTAAAATTTGTGATGTTGCAATTAGGAGAATAAATTGTTGATGAAGTTGTGTTTGTATATAAGCTTTACAAGCTAATGTCTTCTTTCTTGAGCACAGAAGAAATCAACAACTGGAGAATGTCATACTCCCACATCTCTGTCAGAAAAACTGTTATGAAACTTTTCCCAGAGACACATGCAAATGCTGTTCAGTTCAGAGTTAAGCCACAGACTGTGTCACAATTGCCTCCTGTTCTTCCACTTAGTTATATCTACCTCCTTCATGAACTTAACCCAAATTCCTTCCTAACAAAACCAGAATTTTCTGAAACTTTCAACATGGGGAAAACTTAGTAACCTATTAACAAACATGAAGAGTGTTGCTTTGCTTGAAGAAACAATAGTAACGTTCAAAATAACACTCCTGAAGGAATCATCTAATGGCTTTTCGATGTTTTTAACAGCAAACCCTGAATCCCTGTTTCAATATAGAAATGAACTTCTCTGCCTCTTGAGAAAAGGCAAAGTTTTCACAGCAGCAGATTCTAAAATAATCTCTTGATTTATCCTCTATTTACTTTCCCACTTGCTGTATTTTCATAGACAGCTCTGACCTTTCATATCTAAACATTCTCTGCTCAACTTAAATACTAGAGGTTCTATGAAGATCCCTTGGATTTTACCCCTCAATAAAAAAGATAAATCACTGAAAAAGGACATCATCTCCTTTGGCCCATAATATCTTACAGAGAGGTTTTCCATGTCCAAAATCTTCTGCCATTAAATTGAATTCATCTGCTTGGAGCTCCTTTTTTCCTCTTGCAACTCTCCTAGTTAACATCTTGTTCTGTATATTAGCTGCTGCTCAAGGCTCTCTTCAGTTCCTCCTGTCAACCATAAACTTATTAAAACTTGGGATATGAATATCTTTTTGTCATATTTATCCATATTAAATAAATCAGACTTTTCCCTGCGGAATCTCTCTGGGAAACTTTCCACCCTTCTGTCTTTCTGCTACATCTCAAGTCATCTGAATTGCAGTTCATTTATATTTTAGACCTCGGGTTAAGATAACATCCTTCAGGTAATAAAATGTCTCTGTCTGACAGATCTAAAGTGGTACTCTTCCAGTGACAATTCCCAGGGGTGTTTTGCGTGGGAATCGAGAAGTATTTTTGCCTCTGTTGCTAAATGAAGGTTTAAATAGGGAATGTGTGTAGACAGAGCAAAAGTGCACTTCTGGTGGGAAGATAACATTTCCCACCAGGTCTTTTCTGTATTACTGGTACTAGGTTATACACTGAACGTTAGTAAGTGGGGGCAGATACCCGTGAGGCACTTGTCAGCATGACTGACATGAGAGACATGAATTCTGTCCACAAAAGACAGCCGTGATGGCTTAGAATCAGAAGAGTCTGAATATTAGAGAATTATTTTCTTCTCAGATAGCCAGGTTTGTCTCTCTGTTTCTCTATGTATTTTTAATTTTGGCTAATGACTTTAAGCAGTGAATGCAGCTACATGAACAGGTATTTGTGGTTTTGAATTCCACAGAACTGAGAAACAGACATGCTTGTAGTAGTTATTATTCTTTTTTGTACGTGTTTTTCTTGTAGTCTGGTTTTGCATCTTGGTACAGTAGGCTCTCAAACCAGTCAGAGCAAGAAATAAAGTTCTTGATTGCAGACTTTTTAATCTAAGAAAACTGATTAGTTTAGTTCAAGTTTTTGTGAATTCTGCTTCATCAGTCGCTGATTTTCACTGGGGAGTTGCCTACCAAGCACAAGCTGTGCATTCTAAAGCATAGATGGTGCCATTATCGAATACTTCACTCTCTTGCTTGCACTGGTGCCTTGCAAGGGTGGAAGAACCTGAGAATCAGGAAAGCAAGCTGTCCTCACTGACAGGATTTCTAAATTTATACAGGAGGCTGAAGTTCAGTTTGCTTCTTTGGGCCTCATTTCCCTCAGGGCTGTAGAACAGAGTTAGAAGGGACCTTTGCAGGTCATTCTCTACTCTATTTTAGCACTGAAATATGAAATAAGGCTTTTTAAACTACTGTTTGAGAAGTCCCTGTGTTGCACTGAATTTCATTCGGGAAAAAAGTGCAATAGTCAATAGTTAAATGGTAATTTTGACTTTCTACTAAAAGGAATGTAAACTACGCGAGTCGAGCTGGACAGAACTAGTTGGAAATTTACACTTTTTTACACTTAGTTGTTTTTTAATTCAGTAAGATTGACAGGAAGCAGAATCAATGTTGTTTTCCAGCACCACTGGCTTAAACGTCTTAATTTTGTAAAAGACCAATTTTTTTGTTAATGACAGGATGAGATGTTCCCTTCAAATATGTGTTTGTACCTTGTTCTATGTTAGCCCTTTAGTTCATCTTGTAGCAGATTTAATTTTTACTGCAAACTAGTGAGAAAATGTAGGAAAACTATATGAAGTCTGTTTTTTTACTTCACTGCTATTTCATAGAAAAAATAGGTGGCTAAGCACATCTTGTGATAATCCAGCATATGATTAATCAGTTTAATAACGTAAACATTCTTCTACTGCCTATTTAGTGTGGCTGCTTTGATATTCTGTAAATGGCTATGAGTAAGTGGAGTAGCAGAGGGTAAAAAGAATGCATGCACTTTTTATTTGATAGTATATAGCCACTGTACATATGTATATGTACCACTGTGCATATAGCCATATATCAGTCAGAGTTTACGCAGCTGATCTGCCGACTACGACATGCAGGAAGATCGCAGAACTTCGGCACTTGGTTAAAATAGTAAAACCATTTGAATGGGTTCAGGAGACTCAGGGCAGACAGCAGGTGAGTCTGCACTCTCAGATCACTCCTTATTTCAGCTCAAGGTCCCACTGCTTTGACCGTCCCCTCTGGAAATAGGCTGTATTATGCCTGGGATATCATCTTTCAATAGGATCGATAATTTCCTCACTATCAGCACTGAGGTCCAGGAATAGTTCAGTGGTTAGACTGGTCCAGAGACGATTACAGTAGATAGTATGGACAAAACATCGGCTCTTACTCTGTCAGCCTAGCTTGTTCTACAGCACTTTTCTGCAAGGGTCTGTCCCCTTACAGACTCTCATGCCCCCCACACTTAGGTACACACAACATATTCTGTGTTTTAGTGTCAAAAAAGTGCAAATATCACACAGCAAACCTCTTACTATTCATCACTTTATGAAGAGAGATCCATTCTTAAATCATAACATTACCAATGTGTCTCAGACCCAAAGAAGGACATGCGGGGTCAGGATGAGAGCCAAACTCTTGTGACAAGGTTACTGAAGCCATGGTCATGTAACAATATCCATATGACAGGCATGAAACAAGTTATTGTTGCACATGGCTTGTACAGTGTGGGCATGTGGGTCAACAAGATGAAGCCCCAGGGAGTATTCGGAGATGCCTCCACACGCTGTATAGTGTGGACACAAACAAATTACTGTAGGGTCCAGCCATGAGCACTGCAAATCTTGAATCATCATTTGTGCATTATTGTTGCTTACACGTACTGTGTAATAGTGTTTGCTGAAAAGGGGACAGAATCTTCAAGCAGTGGGCCACATAACGCTCTGCAGAACGACTGTGGGATGAAGCTATCAACTATGTAAATTAAAACTGCTGGTGCTATCTTTGCATCTTCTCCAAACGCAAGGAAAATAAGATTTTCTTTACTTTTAAAGTGGGCCTTTGCAGCACTTGCACTTGGAGTGAAACCAGGAATAGTCTTTCTAATCCAAATGTCCTTGAAACTCCTTTGAGTTTGCAAGGAATTTTTCAATTTTGAACTTTTAATCTTATTTATCACTAATCCTTGGGTACGCATCCCACAATACCTCTAGCCAATTACTTACAGAAAAATAATTAAAAGTTTTTGTAATATTAAACATGATTTTTTTGAGGGGGGAAATGCGACCTAATTACACACATGGAACTTTAATTTATGTGCCAGGAGCTGACACTCAATATCTTCTTTTTCATTGCTATTCAGGAACCTGGGCAAATAGATTATTATCTGTGACAGGTTTCTGGCAGTCCCTCTTGGTTTGACAGTGTTATTTTAGAGAGAAGAGAGAGTCACTTTTGTATATAATGAAAGGAAAAGTTGTCAAGCATCCATACATATTTTATGCTGCATAAAACTTAAGTGCTAGAGGAAAGATTCTGTTTCCAGTCATGCCATTGTAAATTCATAGTGCTTCTGCTGACCTCCAGGTTTGCATCAATGACAGAGAATGGCATCTAGCCCAAAGGACGAATTCCAGTTTTTACACAAGCAATGCAGCTCTTGTAAGTCAGATTGGCCTATACTGCTTTTTTGGTTAGTACAGTCATGCGTGACTATGATGTGTATTTTGGCATTTTGGCATTTACCACTGACATTGACAGAACTAAAAGCAATTTCTATCAAAGTGCTTCCTTGAAATGGCATCATGTACAGTCTGCATTGTCTAGGTTTTTTTCAGCTTAGTTCACAAAAGTGGTTACTCTTAGCTGCAAAAATAGACACGGGGAAAAAAAAAATTCTAGTTATATGTTGCTAGGTCTGCCTTTAGTCTTGAAAAAAATGGTGAGTACCTTCAGGCATTTTTGCACATTGCTTCTTTTCATTTTCAAATGCTGCTGAAGCAGCAGCATGTGAGCACTGAGGTGAAGCAGAGCAGCCAAAGTCCTTTAGATTGTGTAAGCTGAATGGCAGATGACATTGTCTGTAAAAAGCTTGCTCATTAAGTTTATGTATTTGATAGAGAAGAAAAAATAATCTCAATTCCCTTGCTGTGAAGCAGCCACTATAAAATACATAGTTTATTCTCATACCAAGAAGGATTTTATGGAACAGTTTCACTGAGGACAAATACTGAAAATTCTACACACCTCCTTTGTAGAATATTTACTTACTAAAGAAAAACATGTACAGAGGCATGACTTCTCCTTTGTCTTTTCCAAGATATATTTGTATATGCAACATTTGAAAAATCCATTCTTTTAAAAAGCAGATTTAAAATAGTGGAACATCATAATACAATTCCTCAAAAATGAGGGTTTCATTCATTAATCTTTTGTAGCTTTTTTAACAGCTCTTTTTATGCACATGCATTAAAACCAACTATCAAGTGGAATCGGCTTTACTACAGCACTAGCACACAGATTTCTAGAACAAAATAACATTCTTAACATTTTGGTGCTGGTAATTAGGTAATTACCTGTGAAAANAGAACAGAAATAATTTTCATCAAGTTTTTAGACCTCAGATAAATACACGTAGACTGTGTTCTTTAAAGAGCCAGGTAGTAATTATTTAAAGGCTTTGGAGTGAAATCCTGACTCAAACGAAGTTCATGGGCCTGTGCCTGACTTCAGCGGAGAAACTGTTTCAACCAAACCTTGAGCAGTGCTTCCACCAATCGTTTGAATAATATTATTTTCCTAGAGAGAAATGTAGTCTGTGTGTTTCAAGAATGATTACGTATACCCAGTCGTGCATTAAAATATTGTTATTCATTTACTGCTGGTTTTGCAATTAGAAATGAGTTGCAATTACAGAGAGAAACATTGTTGTTGGTGTTTTAGTTATTACTGATCATCAGTCACTATAAGGCTATTTCATAATTAGAACAAGGTTTTACACTTTTGAGTAATGATGAAAAAACCCGGGCAGAAACAGTATCTGAAATGCAATCATCCCACAAGAAAGATGTCATCCTACTCCAATACTGCAATAGATGCTCAACAGCTGGGTGCAATATCCCGAGGTTTTTTCTTTTGTAGGAAAAGTGTGGGGCTTTTTATTTTTTGAAGGCTTCTTTAGGTATTTTCAGCCTCAGGTCTCCCTGGCCATTCCCAAAACAGTGAATCAGAGCCATTGGAGCCAGTATTTTTGTCAGCAGGTAGTGAGCTATTGAACAGTCATATGATAGGGAATGCAGCAGATCCGTGGAAGGCTTATGTTTTTTCCAAGCAGGATTTTTTTCCATTTTTTTCACGGTTTACTTTGTGCTACTGAACTTCCACGATTCTGTGTAAGAGCAAGCAGAAAAGGGTTTTACCAAGAAAAGAGCTGTTATATGTGAAATGTAACTGTGCAGTGAAGCAGATTGAGATAGGGAGAGGAATTAAATGTAAGTCAATGCTGAATAAAGGGGGTTTAGATATTAAAAATAAATAACGAATGTTGTATAACTTATATTGCTAACTCTGCAGGAAGTTAGAAAATAATGTGTGTTTTTATTGCTTCCTGATTTTACTGATTCTTTCCCCCCGTGCTTTATGGCCCTTTTTTTCTGCTTTGGTTTGTTAACGCAGCTGTACTCACTTCTTTCTCAGTTACTTCAACTTCCTTAGAAGTTTTCTCACATCTGGTGTTACATTCCAGTTGACAAATATTCAGAGACAATAGGCTTTGTTTATGTACAGACATTTGCCATGTACAAACAACTGAAGCAAATAGCTTCACTATTTTTACCTTTTAAAGTATGTGTTATTTTTATGGAAATAGTCTGAGGCCCAATATGGTGTGCCTTAGATTATGTCCTCAGAACAATTTCAGCACCGACATTGAATATAAAAGTACAAGTGGAAAAAGGAAGTGCTAACTAAAGACTCAATAGTAGTGAATTTGTTTGTGGGGTTTTTTTCCCCAAAACAATATTTATATTAAACTCATAGCTCTGTAGTTTGTTTCTTAAAGTCAGCTTCTGCATAACTTTTTAAAACAGCCATAAGGATATATCCTCATCAGCTTCTAGTGAAAGAAAATTCCAACAAGCTTGGAAGAATTCTGTAACACTTTGGAAATATGCTTTAAATGGTAAATAGAAAAACATAAAGTGCAATTGCATACTAATGTTATATTTATATTAATAGCACCTTGGTTAGCTCTTTCTTGTATTATATTTTACATGCACAAGAGGAAGTNTTTAGGAGAGTTAGACTGGTTTCTATAGTGTTTGCAACAAGTGGTATGTTTGATCAGATTTGCTGTGTGGTAAAACTTTGCTGTATGCTGTACAAGAATGTCTGGTCCCAGAGGAAATGACCTTCATGTGTTGAAGCATCCTCCAAAGGCACAGAGTTAGGCATAGCACAGCTCTTCCTTCTTTACATTCAGTTGTGCCTGTGAATTAAATATATATATATATGTAAAAATATATATAGAAATACGCATTTGCGATGCCCCAAATCACACACATTCCTAGCATTTTCTGCCTTACTTTGTCACAGGTAGAGATCAGCATGCTATATAACAAGAACAGAAATAATTTTCATCAAGTTTTTAGACCTCAGATAAATACACGTAGACTGTGTTCTTTAAAGAGCCAGGTAGTAATTATTTAAAGGCTTTGGAGTGAAATCCTGACTCAAACGAAGTTCATGGGCCTGTGCCTGACTTCAGCGGAGAAACTGTTTCAACCAAACCTTGAGCAGTGCTTCCACCAATCGTTTGAATAATATTATTTTCCTAGAGAGAAATGTAGTCTGTGTGTTTCAAGAATGATTACGTATACCCAGTCGTGCATTAAAATATTGTTATTCATTTACTGCTGGTTTTGCAATTAGAAATGAGTTGCAATTACAGAGAGAAACATTGTTGTTGGTGTTTTAGTTATTACTGATCATCAGTCACTATAAGGCTATTTNAATAACGAATGTTGTATAACTTATATTGCTAACTCTGCAGGAAGTTAGAAAATAATGTGTGTTTTTATTGCTTCCTGATTTTACTGATTCTTTCCCCCCGTGCTTTATGGCCCTTTTTTTCTGCTTTGGTTTGTTAACGCAGCTGTACTCACTTCTTTCTCAGTTACTTCAACTTCCTTAGAAGTTTTCTCACATCTGGTGTTACATTCCAGTTGACAAATATTCAGAGACAATAGGCTTTGTTTATGTACAGACATTTGCCATGTACAAACAACTGAAGCAAATAGCTTCACTATTTTTACCTTTTAAAGTATGTGTTATTTTTATGGAAATAGTCTGAGGCCCAATATGGTGTGCCTTAGATTATGTCCTCAGAACAATTTCAGCACCGACATTGAATATAAAAGTACAAGTGGAAAAAGGAAGTGCTAACTAAAGACTCAATAGTAGTGAATTTGTTTGTGGGGTTTTTTTCCCCAAAACAATATTTATATTAAACTCATAGCTCTGTAGTTTGTTTCTTAAAGTCAGCTTCTGCATAACTTTTTAAAACAGCCATAAGGATATATCCTCATCAGCTTCTAGTGAAAGAAAATTCCAACAAGCTTGGAAGAATTCTGTAACACTTTGGAAATATGCTTTAAATGGTAAATAGAAAAACATAAAGTGCAATTGCATACTAATGTTATATTTATATTAATAGCACCTTGGTTAGCTCTTTCTTGTATTATATTTTACATGCACAAGAGGAAGTTTTCCTTTCATTTTAATTATCTATGGAAAGTACATTTATCTGTTCAGTTATGTCACCCAAATCTTGCTAAGAAGAATTATCTCTTAATACTATTAATAGTCTTTTGTGGAATTCATTATAGATTTACAAAAAAAAAAAAAGGCTATGCACACATTGTCATATAAAGTGATGAGCAAACTGCAGTAGGTGTAAAATTAAAGAACAAACTCTTGCATTATTCATAATTGAAAAGAAATTGTATTCTTAATTAGTTTTCCAAATTTTCTGGGTATCACTGACATCCTTACAACAGAGCTGAACAGAATCAAATCTTCACATTCAATAGCTGAAGTTCAGTTTGAATCAAAACTTTCAGCTCAAATCTGGTTTTGTCATTTGTAAGTTTTACCAGGCGTGTAAGATACTCACAGTCTTAAGAAAACATGAAATCTTACTAAATTAAAGTACTGATTACGCTGACACCCTGAACGAGCAAAGGGATATGAAACATTGCAGTAGATCCATTTTTTTCCATTCTGTTTAGTGATTCACACATCTAGGCATACAGAAGCCTGAAGTAGCAACTTGGTCTAGCCTCCACTCAAAACCGGTGTAATCTCATAGGAAAATTGATATTATGTTATTTTGACTTGTTGAGCACCTTGGTAGCTGCCATGTACCCTCAGTTCACACTCGAAAGTGTAGAAAGGGAGAGTCTCATGGACATGGCAGAGAAGAGCCCAGAACAAATGTGATGCTCACACTTCTAGCCCTGAAGCCAAGTCTCAGGCCAAATCAAATCCAACGAGAATTTGAATCCGACTGCTTCTGAGAAAGGCGCTACAATACAATTTATGGTTTAACCCAGTTATTTGAAAGTTACTCTGCAGATTATCTAAGTGCAGCAGCAAGAGGTCCAAGCATGTACAAGGTCCTTTCCTCTGAGCATTCATCGCAACTCACCATGTCAATGATGCCTGTCTGGTGCTTGTCAGTGCTGTCAGGACTCACTGTCTGCCTCTGGAAATTCTATTTTCAGTTTACTCCATATTCATTTAATGTAAAAGGGAGGTGGCAGGGAAGGCATAGGGATCAAAAAGCCCTTCTCCAGAATCTCACTGGTTGTCATTTGATCCTTTGGGACTTAGCTTGACAACTTAAAAACTTTATTTCATGGAGTTTGAAATTTTTGAATTACAAAGAGATGGTTCATGGCATAAAAATCGACTAAGACCTACAGTTCCATAATCTTTACAATCTATTTAGTAAAATAGATTATTTTTTTTATATCAGTTAACTTGGAAATGGAAGTACTGCTGCCTCAAGAAGGAATATAGCACATGTATTTTTCACATATAAATTAGCAATATTCAGTAGAATAAGATGTATATGCTCTGACCATGCAAGTCCTATGGATGTTCCTGTGATCAAGCAGCAAAAATAAAAGTTCTTACTTGTTTTCAGTTTAAATAGCAGTTCAAAATATTGTGTCTCTCTGTTTAGTGTGTTGCAGAATCATTAAACTAAAATTTTTGTTGTGCCAGGTTTTGTTCTCCAAACAGGACATTTTAAAAGGTTGTCACAGCACAGGGTAAATGTGTGGTAGAGCAAATCTAGCAGGGTTCTGCTACCTTCATCTTGAGAGACTGGCTGGCTGGTTACGAGGACATACCAGTTGTCACTCGTTCTCATGTGTCTGGACTCCCTCTTGTCCCACTTCAAAAGGGGAGAGGAGTGGTATTTTAGGAGTTGCAGGAAAAGATGTCATTGTCACTAAATACTCAAACCTGCAAGGGCCATTGAGGATGTCATATGAGTGAAAAAATTAAATCAAATCTCCTAGCTTCTACAGATATAAGCTTCCCTATGATAAAAAAAAGATCTCATCAGTTTTCACTCATTTCCAGCCTGTTTAAGCACTCAAAGAGTTAGATCTCCATAAGCTTAGCCATGTGCACACACAGACACAGTCCTTACCTTGTGTATCCTGCTTTCTTTAAAATCAATGGTCAGTGTAATATCTTACACCTCTCATCAATGTCAAAGCAAGCAGGATCCTAGAGAATAAGCATTAAGATTTTTCCTTGATACCATTCGCTGCCATTCAAGAAGTTCTTAAAACACAAAGTGTGAAAGAGTTGTAGCTCTATGGAAAGTTTATAGGAATATGATCAGTCTTTACCCCTTTTCCTTCCTCCTCTTTTTTGAGGTGAGGAAAAAGCATTAAAACCCAGAGATTTGGCTATTTTACTTCTTACTTGTCAGTGAACTGATAACTTCAAATTCCGATGCACTAATAAAATTACTGTGGGAATAATCCACAATGCACCCTACTGCTTAGATATGGGACGTGGTTCTCAGAAAATGTTTACCTCATCCTCCTGTATTTTGGCATTCATAAATGTTTTGTGCTGTTATAGGACATTAAAAAGATGTGCTGAGTGTGTTGGGTTTGATTTTTATTTTTTTAAATTAGGAGTGACTTTAATGAAATTTTAATGTTGCAAGATCCAACATTGAAAAGTTATTTTCTCATGGAAAATATTCTGAGTTACATTTCTTGTCCTTTGCCACCTTAATCAGTCTTAAAAATTATTTTCATAATAGTAACTATGATGGAAAAATCCACATACAACATGCATAATGTGGCCAAATTTCATGCACTTACTATATATATCTCCTCACACAGCCAGAATATCTTTAAGATTTTACTAAATTTTGTCTCTCTAGAATAAAATAATTAGTATAAATAAAGAAATTAAACACAGAGGTTCATCATTCTTATTTATCATTATGAGAAGCATATTGCAATTTGAAAAATTATGCTAAGAGAATTCTTAGTTTGTTTTTCATGAACCGATCATTGTTATATTGGATTGTGTTATAATTAACCAATTTATCAAAAAGCACTAACATAATCGAATGCTTCTTATTTTGACATGCAAAATCCTGCAATGTACAAGCACACAGACAGATGGGAAATACATCAATCGAAAACCTGTCCTATGAATGTGAATATTCAGGAAACCTTTCAGATTTTAATGGGCTTTAACAGAGTATTTACTGTTTAGTATCTTTTTTCTGCATTTCTACTTCATCCATCACCTGAAGCCTGACATAGTGTCACTCTTCTGAGTCATTTTGGCAACAAATCAGGAAAAGCCAAGTCATTACTCAAGCAAAGCATATGTAAAAGGTGGAGGAAAATGAAAGGAGCCGAACTGAAGTCTAATAAATTGTGTTTGAAACTTCAGCTGTCCCTTACTTACGTTGTGAAGCTACGAAAGAAGTTTATCCACCAGTTGGTAATCCTTCAGGCTGAATATATTCTTGCTGCCTGTGTGGCAGAGGGATTATCTAGATTCTCAGAATCTTTATGAAGCTGGCAGTAAGGAAAAGTCACAGAATTTTTAGGTGCAAAAATAATGAATGTAAAGGCTTTAAGAGAATATATTATCCAATGATAAAAGTCTGTGCCTGTAACTGAGTGTCCTATAAAACAAAATTAACAGGAGTAGAACAAAAAGAGAAGTTTTAAAAAATCATGAGCCTAGTCCTTGCATACTGTGAAATGGCCTTTGAAGTTTAAACTGTGGTTTTAAGTCTTCTCATTCTCTTTTACTTTCCGTTTTTGAGAACTCAACAGTATATCATGATGATTTTTTTCAGTGCATTTTGTTTTAGTGGTAGCTGAGATCCTCTTGTAATCACTTTTCTCCAGGAACTGTGTCATTCCATAAAGCCTAGGATACATTAAGATGTGATAAAATCACAAGAAGTTAGTGGCACAAATATTACTGTCTTTTGTGAGGGTTAGGAGGAATATCCACTACCTGTCTCTACTGCTAAGATCACAAAGAAATCTGCCTTTTTCACTGCAGGTTCCCTATTTTTCAAGTGGTAAAGTAAGTGAGGAGAAACTTGCATCTCAGAAAACTGCGACAAGGGGTAATGGCTTTAAACTGAAAGAGGGGAGATTTAGATTAGGTATTAGGAAGAAATTATTCACTGTGAGGGTGGTGAGACAGGGGAACAAGTTCCCCAGGTAAGCTGTGGATGCCCCATCCCTGGCCATGTTCAAGGCCAGGCTGGATGGGGCTTTGAGCAGCCTGGTCTAGTGGGAGGTGTCCCGGCCCATGACAGGGCAGGTGGAACCAGATGAACTTTAAGGTGCCTTCCAACCCAAACCATTCTATGATTCTATGAAAACATGAAAAGAAGGATCATTCAGGCAACTAGCTGTGGGCAGCAGAGGCCAGATGACATACCCAGCCATTTTCAGCATTCTGTGACAGTCACGTAATACAGACCTGCGCTATTACATGAAACTTGCCCTTTGAGAGGTGAAGCTGAAACCAAGCTTATTTTTTTCAACAGCAGGGAGCAGCATGAAAATATGTTTGTATGTGGAGGAAGGTGGAACAAGGAGAACGAGAGAATCTTTTTATAGACAACAGTGAAGTTGAGTGTTCTTACAAATAGATGGAGGTGAAATGTATTATTTCAGTTCACTATTCCTTGGTAGTGGCAGCCTTCCTTACCCAAAGTAGCTTCAGATTAGTCATTGCTACTTGCACGTTGCTAACAGTGTGGTTATGGATATGCTAGAATAAGTATAGGCATGCTAGATTAAGTATAGGCAAATTGCCTAACTGCGTTACTTGCCAAGTTTGAGGAATAATTTTTGTAGCCCGCACTGAGCCTAGCACGTTCACCTAATTTATGTATGAATGCATGATATACATACATATCTTTGACTGAAGTACAGACATGCCTCCAGTGCCTAAAGTAAGGATGTACTTGCCAAAACTGCTAGGTGCTCTTATGTATTTGTCTCAAATGTATTATAGAATAGCAAATTGTCTATCATTTTTATGAAGCTGTAAGGAGGGAGGTAGCTGCAGTTCTCAGCCACAGATCTCCAAAGATGAAGGATCTGGAATTAAAAAGAAAAATTATTTGTACTCAATGATAAGAAGCCTGTGATTTAAAGATATGCATGAAGCTGTAGATAACACTCCATAAACATACGGTCTTGCTGTACTTTTCTCTTCATTACAACTTTCTGTTTCATACTTCCTACAGATTCAGATGCTAGAATGGCTGCAGCGTCAGTACATGCTCTGTGGCAGTCACACCTTCAGGAATTTTTTTTGTATTGTATCTTCAGCAGTCAGCTTTGCTCTGACTAATACATTGTGCAATGATATCAATACATCGCTCAGAGTGGGCAAATTTCCGAACAGTAAGAAACTTAGAAAATCTTCTTTAACATTTTATGCTTAATGGTGTAATTTTGATGCCTCTAGATTGCCCACTCCCACAAAATCTCTCTCTACATCAGTCTTTGTATCTAATTCTTTACTTATTCACATTTGGCTTTGAATCTAGTTGTGGACCCCACCCTATTCTGATATTCAATTCTCTCTATATGTTCTTTCATTTGTATTATTTTACTTTTAATCTTCTTCATTTTACATATATCAGGGAGAGTAACAACAGCCAAAACAGAGAATAGAGTCTGAAAAGTATGAGTGCACATACTAATTTAACTTACAACTACATGGATTGTTTCACAAGCATAATTAAATTTGGAAGAGAATATGAATGTTTTCTGAAAACACTTCAGTAGTGCAGCCATCAGGGAGGTTTAATAGCTTTTTAAGCTAAAGGATAATTAATGGTATAATAATAAGTGCATATAAACTGGCCATGGATCACTTCAGACTGTAATTCAGTAGAACGGAATAGAAAGAGTAGAGCAATAACCTTTTAGTGAGTCCAGATTGTAGCAGCAAGAGGGGGTCCCATCTAGCGCTGAAAAGTTAAAAATGTGCATTCCTGCAAAAGAACTTCACAACTGCAATATAAAGAAAGTTATACTGGTTCTGAGCATCCTTTCTCTTCTTGGCACACCCATCTTGCAGTATAGCTATTATAGCTGTTTAGGTTTATTTTTACAATTGAGGGTTAAACTCAGAGTTAAATTCTGTCAAGTTTGTCCACTTGCTCAAAGTACGTTATTCTCTTGGGTTTATTCACTGATGATTTGTACTTGTGGAAAAATAAAACAAAACAAATCAAACAAAGCCTATTACAATTATCTGAGCACATCTCCCCAACGATAATACTGTTGCCAGCTCAGTAAGCAATATGCTGCTCTATACTGCTTACAGACCTTTTCACTGGCCTCCGTGTTCTTGCCAGGCTGGACAGCCTATCTTGTGGTCCAGATTTTCCAACCCTTGCATAAATTCTTTTATCTCCTCTACCCAGTGCAGTTAGCAAACTCCTAAAATATGAACATCCATTGATGTTTTCTCACATACTGTATGTTTTTTGCCTCTGAGGCCATATGGCTCATTAAATCCATAATTTAACTACTCCATTTATTTAGGTTTTTTACTATTACTAGTTTTCTTTTCTGCTTAGCAGAGGTAGTTCTTCTGTGTCTGGAATCTTCAGTCTGTTCTTACTTCTTTGCTCCTTTTGATTTCTAACAAGGATATTAAAAAGACTAAAATTGATTTTTTTTTCAAGTTTATGTTCATTTTGTTGAGTTTTTAACAGTGAACCTGTTGAGTTAAAAGTATAACAGGATTTCTTTTTAATAACTCAGCATTATAAATTAAAGTAAGCATTACAAATTTAGGGTTTTAGGTAAGAAATAAAACGGTGGATCTTTTTTCCCTAAATTAACTATATTGGGTTTCATATTTATTTTCTGGAGTGTGGTGCTGAGTGGAGATGAGACTGAAATTCCCTTAGATTCCCTACAGGTAGCAGAAGAACAGCTGTGTAGTTTAGCCTCTGCTGGTTTGCAAATACCAGTAACAGGTATACAGTGTTTCCATAAATAATGGTGTCTCTTTAATATTATTAACATCACATGATTTTTAATGTCAAATCATAACGGAAGTTAGAGGCATCTTCTCCTTTGGGAGTGTTCTGCTCCACAGAACACTGTGCAGTGCAGCTGACGGCTAGATAATGGTGGGATAGGTGAATCACCATGCACATTTCTTCTAAATTTTCCAGTATTTACACTGTATTAGGAAAATTAAACTGCCTTTGTGTATTTCACAACATGGTTTGACATGGAACAAGGAATTGCTGGAGAGGGNTTCATAAATCCGCTGTAATTACCTTTCAATTTTGGACCGCAATGTTTCTGAAAAATACTCCTGCCTGCACGGTGGACTGATTCATGAAATTAGACTTCACGTACCAGGCACAATACAGCACGTACTCTCCTATGCCCTGTCTGAAAAGAACAGGTGTGAACAAGCATGGGCTTCCAGAAACTCTTCAGAGTTTTAGGAAAATCAAATGGAAATTTTTCCATTACCTCACAGTTGCTCCACTTCTGTGTAACTGCTAAATACATGTTAGGGATTACTATCTCACTCACATTCATAATGGTAAGCATCTCAAAGATAAATGCACTATTTCTCAACAGCTCATTAAAAACAAATCTGTTAATGTGTTTTTAAATGCGTCTTTACAATGTAAATTATTTATATATTCTAAAAGAATGTTTAAGCAAAAGGAAAAGTCAGTCCAGTGATGGGTAAAATCAGGACTTTATACTTTTTGGCTAAACACAAAGTATCATTTGCTACCGTTACTTAGAGTTAAAATACAATTTTTAGATGGCTTTTCATGTATAAGTCAAAATTTTGGTTTTCAAAACCATTTATTATTCTTCCAGCATCTTAATGCATAGAAGATGTTACATTGTCCATGTAATATTTAAATCTTGTTCTCTGCTGCAGTCTAATTGCAGATGTCTCTTTTGCAAAGCAAAATGAGAAACCTTCGACCAAATAGCCAGCAATTTCATCAGAGTTTTGGGCAAATCACAGACTACTTTTCACTTGATAAAGTGAATTGTGGCCTTGGCTAAAATGTATAATTTTTCTTGAGTATGTTAATAAAGATATATTAACAACCAAAAAGTCTATTAAAACAAAACAACTATAGTTATATATAAACTTCCACTCAAAAAAACAAACAACTTTATATGTTTTGTTAGAAAACAAAGAGTTCTAAATGGACTTTTGGTGGAACCGTACTGTAGTTCTGAAGAAATTCTGTCTCTGGGTACTATTGCTAGGTAGAAACTTAACTGCATCAACTAAATAAATGTTCATATTCAATTAGCTATCCCATCACATCTTTAAGGTATCTCAGGCTTAGAGAGTAGATTTCAAGAAGAGAAACCCAGCTCAGCTGGTGGCAGAAACGAAATGAGAGATTGCTTGGACGATCTGCTGTTCTCCCCTTCAGGAGACTCATGAGGAATAGGAACTTCAGGGTTATTGCCAGGGACTTGCTGTGATAATACCAGAAAGGGACTGCTTGACAGAGCAGGAACATTCTTCCCTTTACTTGTTTATAATGTGTTTATTTCTATTAAACCGTCTGGTTTATTTGTGAAAAACAAACAAACAAACAAACAAACAAACAAACAATAATGCAAAACTGCAAGATGAGTCTATTCTTCAAGCTCCAAGCCTGAAACTCTGTCCAGTTCTCAAGTTTTATCAGTTTATGAAATTTATTACCTCTGCGTATGGATTTTTCTATCCTTATGTCCTTTAATCACCACAGCTGTTCCAGTACTGCAAATGCTGAAGGGATGCAAGCTTCATAATAATCACTGGTGCTTATACTTACACATTTGTCTGTCAGATACAATCTGTACTTTTTTCCGTGTTGCATTCCTATCCTTCACTGCTGTACTACTCCATGAGAACAGATACGTTGCAACGTCCCTGCCAAAACAGGAAAAAATTGCAGTGTCTTGTGCTCACTATGTAACTATGTCGAGCACGTACAGATGTTTCCTTCTATGCTGCATTCCTCATGTGTTTTGCTCATAACAGTTCAGTAGAAAAAAGGTTGTCTCTTGCAACCTGTGTTAGGACTATGAGGACCCTCTTCCAGAGACTGTGTGACTAAAACCATTTTGGTAGGATAGGATTGTCTTTGCTTTTAGTTATTTCTTTGTGTTTAGTGTTTATCTGTCTTTTTTTTTTATCCTTGATGCTAGAAGATGAAACTCTGTTCTGTGTTTATATCTGCTTTTTTAGAAAGATAGATGGTATCTACAGTCATTACCATGTGATTATAGTAGGTTAAACGGTGTCTACAGCAGTAAGCAACTCCCCTGCCAGAGAAGAAGCACATGCCTAAATGCAATCGTATCCCACTGTTACCTTTGTATTGGTGCATTTACTAGTATGTCAGCAGTTCCCTTATAAACCTGTAGCTTTGTAAATAAATAACTTAGCTTTTGAGAGTCCCTTTGGGCTAAGCTTGGCCAACTAATTCTTAATCCACAAGCTAAGGCTTTAAGGAAAAAAAAATCCTAAACCCTAATTTAACTAACTCCAAAGTTTACACTTGTAGGAAGAAGAGACTCAGAGCTGTTGCTGATTAAAAGTGAGACTTGAAAAACTGCCCCTGGAAACTAGGTTTTAATTGCTCCTAATACTGGCAACAGATAAAAGAAACTTTGAAAAGCTGCTGTAGAGTTAGCATAGATATTTTTCAAGACAGACATCGCAGTTTCTGTATCATGTGTTGTAATCACAGATTCACCTCCCCACTCTGCTTTCCTTATGATTCTAGAAGAGAATCTTCCCATGAGAAGGAAAATATCATTACTGAATTAGAGAACAGCATATCTAACCCATCTTGTATGAAGGATAGATGCTAATATGATTGTGTTACGTATCGGTGTAGGTTGCCTCACATGCATCCACTACTGCACTGTACTGAAGTTATCAAAAATGATGAGATAAATCAGATCCGGTTTTGGCTAATCTAGCCATACCCTCTAATATTTGTTCTGCATTCTGTGCTGTACTCTTAAAGACTACCCTTAAAGAAGAAATTCCCTGAGTGTAGTGAGAAGAGATGATTTGTTTTGGAGTTCACTAATTACATTCCATGTCATGTGGATGTGAAATTTGCACATCTTAACACGCATCTATAAATTATTCTTATTTGCAAGTTCAGTAGCCATTTTATTATGGCTATCATGAGAAGACCAGAGTTAAGAAAACTTGTCTTGGTTTGTGATGGTTTTACTTTCATGAGGTTTTTTTTCTTGTTTTGATTTCCTTCTAACATGACTTAAAGATTGTATGTGTTTGGAGGACAAAGGAAGATGCATTCCATACATGGGAACTACATGTTTCAGTTCACCTAAATCAAAAGCAGCAGTAGCAAAGCCACCTCATTATCTCAGTGATGTGTGAACTTCAAATACTACATCAGTTCATATAAATGCTATATGAAGAGCTACGGTATCTTCTTTTTTAGTCTTAAAAAAGGAGAGTAAAAAAAAAAAATTGAAACAAGAAGACCAAAGAAAGCTCTCATTCTCAGTGGACTATTAAATTAGAAGCAAGCGATAAAATGTACGTGTGCAACAGAAATTAATGTTAAGCCTTTGCTTATAGCATTCACATGTTGTTTTTTTTCTAATCTTGTCACTTAAATATTATTGTCTATTGTATAAAAATGGCTAATACTGGTGTTAAAAACATGAAAAAATTTCACCCTGATGATTGTCCTGAATGCTTGTCTGAAATTCAGAGGCTCTCAGTCTGTTTCCATTCAAAACAGGGACAATTGCTGCAGTTTACTGGTTCAGTTTAGTGTTCCTTCAGTGCAGTCCTCTTTGTACTGAATGGTCACAGTCCCATTGCCCTGAGCCCACTGGGAACCAGGCGAGAGATACAATTTATTTTCTTCCATTTTCAAGTTTCTGTCAGTCAGAATTGTAACAAAAGCTTACTTTTCCTCAGCTTTTTATCACTGTCATCTTAAAAATGTTCCCTGGCTGACTCAGTGTGATCCTCCCTGCCTTTTTAGTGTAGTTCTACCACTTTTCCCAGGCACACAAAAGCATATTTGTACAACTAAACCTATGCCCGCTTCTCCTTGGCTTAATCTCATGCATGGAGGAAATGGGACTATAGGTCTCATGCATTGCCCAGGCTTGCATGCTGTCTGATTTCCCACTGGCATTATGGTCATTAAACTGAATATCTGTATTTTCTCATGCTATTTGGGCATATGTCTTGCAATTTTTTTGATGGCAAAGGCAGATGCCTCCAATTGAGCTCCGGGTCATGTCCACCATTTTGCCAATGGCACCATTCGTGGACCCATTGTCTACGTAGGCTCTCAGACATGACTGATAATTTGGGTTTTTTTTAACCTGACATTGTTCATCTGACTTAGAGCATAGCTTTCTAAGTAATTTCAAGGACCCGACTGGAAGAGCAATGACCATGGCAGCAACAAATAATATCATAAGGGGAAGAAGGCACCATGTTAACCAGGGTGTGTTGATGGATGAATAGTCATCTATGATCCCAGAGTGGAAAACCATATCCATGAGACTGGGCAATTTTCTAGCTCATTAGTGAAAGAGCATTCTGCATTTTTCTGATCATTATTGTGGTGAGAAGACTCATTCCGTGATTTTACATTGCAAAAAATTCTTCAGCAGTTTTGGTGTATTCAAGATGCAGCTTTAGAAATACTTTTTTAATGTGAATCTCTTCTATGATCAGGTTCACAGCTGTGGTTCCTGAAACAGATGTTTCAGCCCCTTTGAAAGGGCAGTATTTTGCAGGATGGGAGGAAATGAGAGGCAAGAGAAAAGACAAGAATTATAGCCTTAATTGACACTGATGTAAAATACTTTGTCATTGAATTATGTCTTAGAAATTCATTAGAATGAACTAAAAAAAAATATACCTGAATATCTACATGTGAAGGTTTATTTATATAACTAAAAAATTGAAGTGAATCTTGCAGGCTTAGTTCACTGCACATTGAATATTGAAGCAAGTCCATTTGATCTAGGATCTCTGAGTATGTTTTGAGAAAGACAACTGTCCTTAGCTAAATCACTGATTCCTACTGTTTAAAGAAAAATGTACTTCATGATCATCTTTTTGATCGGGTGATTAGGAGGAATACCATTCATAAGAAGAACAACATTCACTAGAGCAATAGAAACCTTTTAAAAAAAAATCTACTAGTAGAAGGATCATTTTTGTCTTATGTATCAATATCACAACAGAAATAAATTTTGTTTTCTAGACTACAATCTTTTGTGTGTGTATGCTCTTTGACTTCCTATGTGTTATTCATGTCAGGGTATTCACCAGAGCAGTTTAAACTGCTCCTGCTCTCAAACATCACATATGGGTCAAAATAATAGTCCTTTGGGTATCACAGTGTAGCGTGTTTTGCAGAACAACTAAACCTCTTTCCTTTGCAGTGCTGGTGATCTAAAGTCAATATAAAAGGGCATGATACCTATTTTTATTACTTTTGTTTTTAAGCAGACCCCCTATTTCCAGTTAGGAATTTGCTGTGGTGTGACTGAAATCTGTCTGGGGGAAACTTTACCCTTTTGTAATCCATAAGCTGTTGAAATTGTTTGTTTGTATCTCTTGAACAGATGATAGATTTCAAATGGCTTTCTCGAGCAGTAACAGAAGAGCTCAGTCTAGAAAGAACCCACTGAAGTTGCGCTCTCTGATGTGGCTATCAGCACTGTTGTATTTCCAGTTGTACTCACATTTTAAGTTTGTATTAGACATGCAAAACCTTGCTGTGGTTGCGAAGTCAAGCATTAGGAAATACAAGGCATAAGACTTTTTGCAACTTTAGTTTGGCCCCATTTAATGTATGCAGTAAGAATCCGCCTAATTAAGTAACTGTTCTCCCGTCCCATATGCGCTGCAAGAATACACTTCATTTAGTGCACAAAACGATCTGTGCATACTTAATAAGTGGTTACTCAATGTTTTGGTTTTTTTCTTTGTCACTCCGAAATGTAGCCATAAGCCTAATTTATTGCTGTAAGTACAGAATTACCAGTTTCCATGTGGTCTTCCGTATGGTACATATTAGAATGCCTTACAGAGATTTATTTCTTTTCACATGTAGAATCCCCTTCATCTGTGGCCGCACATAGCATGCTGAAGCGTAAAGTAAAAGGGAAAAATGTTCAGTAATGTGAGCTGCCATGTTTGTGATGTGGCATGTTGTGTCTGGATTTACGTCTCTTGGCACTGTTAATGTGTTCGATCCCTGGCATAGCAACTCACCCTGAAAATGGGGACTGTGTAGTTGATAAACACCTGGAGTATGGCTTCTCATACTAGCTACCATCAAATAGAAACTCTGTGGTAGAAGTAGGAGGAAAGATATCTGCTTATCTAGAGCAGCAGTTTTTCACTACCTGTGCTTACCTTTCCTTTTTACTACTTTCCTACATATGCCTTCCAACTTCTGTAGCAAATGAAGTGGAAAATCCTACAAGCAACAGCTAACATCGTAACCTAAGGCTCTGCTGTGGCACCATCCTGAACAAACGTGGAAAAAAATATGAAATGGAATTACTATGACAACACTTTGGAAAGGTCCATCAGCATGATTAGGAAATTTTTATCCATCCTGCAGAACTAACCCGAGCCAATCTGGTACATTGTTCTTTTGTGTACAGGCCATACCCAGAAAGAAACCAGAAATCATTGGTTCTTCTAGGGTCTAGAAAGGGGTATCTCCCATTTTAGCCTAGTATTTTAGTTATTTTCCTCCTAGACTTGTCAAATCATTTTGCTTTCTTTTATGTTGCCTTCGAGGTAGTTGTCTCTGCCCCATTTGCTAAACAGACATTAAATTAATCTGTTTTCCTGTAGGCTGTTTCTCATTTCCTTGTCCAGCTAGCTCTGTGTTCCTTCTTTGACTCATCCTGTGTGCTTTACCCACCTGCCATGTATTATTCTTCATGACCTTACAGTTCCTTCCTACACCTGTTTTCATTATCTAGCCTCAATTCATTCTTCTCAACCTGCTTCTCCTCTGTGTTCTTGCTCCTTTTCTCCTAGTTTCATTCTCCTGGTACTACAGATTCTTTTCTGATTTGTCTTGCAGCTGTCCCTCTCATCTTCAGTCCTCGTACAGCTTCATCAAGATACGCTTTCCAAAATTTCAGCATTCCCTTGACCAGATGCTCACAGTCTTTTCCCTTCTCCTGCATCCAGTCTTGGGCTCCCATGATGTCTCTAGCTTTCACTTTTAGTCCTGTTTAGCCAGTTCTGTCTCTCCTCCCCCACTCTCATTTTTGGTCTTTCCCTCAACAAGTTTAATGAAATCATGGTTTATTCTGACACTATTTTTTCATACCCCTTCCAAAGTCTTTGTCCAATTCCTTCCTTTCTGTATTTGAATCAGTGAGCTTGCTTTTCTGGAAGAATGTAAAAACAACAAACAAACAAACATCTCAGTTCTTTTAAATTGATGTGATCATCAGTCTGCCTTCTGAGGATGGCTTGGTTCTTACCAGTTCTAGTGGGTGCTGGGTTTAGCATCTATACTAGGATGAATTTTTCTGAAACTTAGCCATTAATATTGATCTATTCTTGTTGGTCATCCACAAATTCTTTTTTTTTTTCCTGAACATAACTTGTGAGTAAAAGTAGGAAAAAATATTTAAACTTACAGAGCAAATCGTATATAGCTATTATAAAAGTAATTTCCTAACAAATTGCAGTTTTATTCAGGTTTCAGAATTACTAGAAAAAGCCACAAATTGTATTAGGCAAACATTGTATTTATCTTCGTCTTCCATTTTAAAAAGCTGCATTATTTAGCCTGAAACTTTTTTGAGAGAAAAATAGTAAATTGAAGCAAAAAATGATCACAGAGCATTTCTGCCAAAATAATTAAAATTTGGAAATTTGGAAATTTGGTCTAAGCGAGTGAAAATGGAATTTTATGATAGCAAGAACTTTATAATAAAAACATAGATTGATCTTCTATTTGAAATCCTCAAATATGTTCCATATATTTGGACCTTACTGAAGGAAGAGCTGATAAAGAACTTGTCTTCTTACCATGTACCTGAAACTGAAAGTGGTATTTATGATGAAACCCCAGTATGCATCCCAAATATGCGGGTGTAGCCCTTCTGCAGCATACTAAACAGCTGTAGTCCTTAAGACATGCTAACTTTCAAAAACTGGAACAGGCAACATTTTAAAAGGCAATCTTAAGGGAACGGACAGTGTTTCTTCCTGCAGAAAGACTATAGTAAGAGTGCTTTCCATAAACATTTGACCTCTTTAAATGTAAACTGCACAGAATCTGTCTTTTTTCAAAGGCAGTATGGTAGTGTGTAAGAAACAGAGTAACATGGGAAAAACAGAAACGTTTTCCTGCGTCTGATGGAAAAGACTGTGATTGGACTTACACATCTGCGCAAAGGAGAAGCTCAGAGAACATAGACCCCACTGATGTGGTGTATCTGAGGGTGAGCAATGGCGTTAGTAGCTTTAGTCTCACAGCAACCAGTTTTTTGCCTTTCCCCAGACACGTAATTAGTGAAAGGCAAGAGACTTGTCTCGGTATCCCAGTGTATCACCAACTATCCCTGTACCAATAAATAACTATTCTCCTTTTCAATATTTTGAGGAAAGGAAAAAAACAGTGTCAACTGCAGTTGCAGTTGCTTCACTAACCAGTTTCTGACTATCTTAGTTCTATTCTCTACCCTGTGTTAGAAGCAATGCATCAGTCAAGCCATTTAAGCTTTTTTACATATCCCAATCACAATAATGAATGCTCGAGCACTAGGGTATAGCTTTGAGGAATAAAATTAGCATCAATTTTATATTTCATTCTTGGTTATTTATTTTTCTGCTAAATAGTGAAGAATGTAGGACAATAAAAATATGCAAGTTGTGCAGTAAACAGCATTTTAAATGCTTTTCTTCTAATGCTTTACAAATTGCTATTCATGAATTCTGTGGAAAGCTAGGTGGTTACATGACGCAAGCCCTTCTTGCTAGCTGTAAACTAAAGAAAATAAAAATATATACATATTCTTCTAATGTCCTTTCTATGCTCTGTAGCCAATGTGATTTTATATACATTGTGTAATGCAGAAAGTGAAAAAGAAGTGGTTTTTTTTTTAAATAGTGGGATACCTTTGTTAAGATAGAATCCATTTTCAGGAAGAATGCTGTTTAGAACCGTACTAGTCTTCCGACATTATAGAGCTGTTGATAAAGAATGAGTCATAGATTGTACATGAATGACCTCTGGAATTACATTAGTTACACACTCCCTTTAGAATTAGTTGCATGAAAGAAATTTGTGTCTTACTTGGTCACCTTCTTCTATGTTTATATACTGATTTGCATTATGGCTTCATTAACAGTCATCCCAAAGTCTTAGCCCTGTCTTTATACCACTCCATGCCAAAATTAGTTTTCAATTACGTGGTCTCAATCTTGTTCATAACGTGTTTATTTTTCATAAAGACATAAATTAATTTTAAAAACTAGCAAGTAATTTCATTTTGCCCTCTCTGTTTTACTGGAAACTAATCCATGCAATAAGTGATATTAGAATTACAGTGTCTGCTTCTGCTATTGTTTTTATCCCATATGGTCTCACAAACAATTAATATCCTAACCAAAAGAATTTTTAAGGAAGTCTATTTTATTTCCATTTAACAGACTTTGTTGCTTAAATACTGGTTTTAATCTTTGAAATTAACCTGTAGTTACAGGTTTCATTGGTTGTGGTTTTTTGTGTGGTGGTAGGTTTTTTTTCTCCTGAGGTAATATTGGAGCCAATAGGGATTTACGTATTTGACTTAGAAGATATTTGTGTTACATTGCAAATATAGAGACTATTTTGAAATGCATTACATGTCTTATAAGTCACTAGTCAGTTCAACTTAGTTGGAAGCTGAGTATAAATGAAATGTAGTTAAAGTAGCAGTCCGATTGTGTTCATAGTTCATAGAGCTCAATCTCTCTCTGAAAAAGAAAAAATTGCTATTTTTCTCCTAAAAATTTTATTTTGTTTCTCTGCTCCATGCTTTCTCAGTTTCTTCAGTGATCTTACAAAGCACACAGAATTTGTTACAGAGCAGCAAAAAAAACTATCCTGAAGAGACCCCATGCCCATTCTCATCACAAACATTAAAGTTTGCATGTAAGAAAGTGGCTGATGGGAATAGCATCTAGACATGGGTGGTAATGAACCTGTGACTTCTGCAGACTTTGGAGAGCACTGGTGAAATCCTACCATCCCTCACGACACTATCTGTAATTTTTGTCAGCTTCTCACTTCACTATCTAACACATATGGAAATTTCTTGTCATGTTTAGCGTTTTTCCATGTTCTATTCTGTTAGCCTAACCTCAGCCTGGGGCCTAATTGACCTTTTCATTTGCACACACCCCTTCCAGAATAGAGGTGCAGCCAAGTCTGAAGGCTGTTTTGAAAGCTAAAAGATATTCTAACTGCACTGAATAGCAACAACAATGGGAACTGCAAAAGGAGGCATACCAGTAAATCTAGGGCTTCTCTTAAACACTAGTACTCAGTCATGTATGTTTTGTATTGCTCATTTAAAATTTAATGCAAGAATTGTGTTGCATCAAGCAGAGACAGAATTAAAATAATGTAGCAACTGTCCATTAATATTGAACAGCCAATTGTGAACAGTGGTAAATTATGATGATCATTTTATTTATTCTTGATTCTGCATATTGAACACTTATTTAAGTTGAAACTGAATGGATGCAAGAAATGAAGACTAATACCATAAGTTTCCATACAGTAATGCAGAATGTGTTGTATCCAGAGGAAGCAGAGAAGAATTTACAAGAGCTCAAAGAGAATTCATACAGGCCTGTAGTCTTGTAAAAATTGTAGTGGGATTTTGTAATGATGGCAAGGGATTTAAACCTGCTCTGTTTTCCTTAAAACAGTTCTTCTAGCAGTACTAGTTGTCTTTATATTTTGCTGAAGTACTGTTTCAGTAGTTGCTCTGGGGGAAGAATGGCACCTCTCGAATCATGCCTCTTTAGTAATGAATATAGAAAGTCGAACTGGAGTAGGCAAACACTAGTGCACTCAGGAGACACAGTAAGTCCCTGACTACCGACTACTGAGAGGCAAGGGAAGGTAATTCTAGCACAGGAAAAAACTTCAAGAAAGGGATATATAGGTCATGATGGTCTAAAAGGTGAGACATTCTACACTTGCATAAGAATAATAATCTCAACACATTCTTTTGTTTGAACTTCAATTTCTTGGGTTAGTATTCTGCATATAATAGTAAATACAAGTGTGCATCCAAAATCTAAGTAGAAAATAAAATATTTTTTTATGTCTTTTGTTATCTAGGAAAGCATAATTTAGACAGTCTGTTCATTTTAGTGTGTCAACTGATAAGACTACTTTGTTATACTGTATTTTCCTTTATAAAGTAATCATGATGGGGCTGTTTTGGGTTGTCTCTGAGACAACCTTTCTTTTGTTTCTGCAAATCTATGTTAAGAATAGGTCCCAAAGGCTCATTGTTATTGTCAGTGCTTTGTAGCTAATACCTTAGAAATTGTCATTCATTTGAAATTGAAACGCAACCATGATTAGTTTGGTGGAGAGATGTGTGGGTGATCAGTGATCAGATTTTATCAGATTTTAATCTGTATAAAACCAGTACCTCAATACAGAACACTTTACTAAATTGGTCTCCTACTGTTCTTCTGATGTATAAGTAGATAACAATGGATGGAGGATGGCTTCTAGTTACCAGTGTTTCATAGTGATGTTTTGATGTGAGAAGTCATGTAAGAGGGGATACAATATGCCTAACAGATAGGCCAGCAGTGAATTGGAAATTTATACATGGAAAGGTAGGTATTGTAGATTTAAATTTATCTTCCTAATCTTGGAAATGGAGCCCACCAGCTCTATACAAATGAAAAACTTGAAAGAAAGATGAATTCTAAATCTAAGCCTGAAGTGGAATCTCTGGTGTCTCAGACATAGTTAAAACCTCTTTTCCTGCTGGTAGCATCAAGCTAAAAGTTTGTTTCCCTCCTTGGTATTAGTCCTTTTGAAAGAACTGAAGATAAGACAGAGACTGTGGAACAAACAAAATGGAGTAAAGGGAAAGGATTTAGAGAATCTGGACTTAAAACAAAAATGGACAAAGCCTTGAATGTTTAAAGTTTTTTAAAACATATGAAAAACAGTAGTGAAAGGGAGGGCAGAGGAGGATGCTTAGGAAACTGATTCAAAGAGACATTCATGTGCTCAGATGTTGCAAGAAGGTAACTAAGATAGATTGATGTATATATATTGATTTCAAGTTTATAAGGATTTGATATAAGGTAGCCAGAGGGGATAATGCATGAGATAGTTGTCTGTGACAGTGGGGAGCTAGATTTAATATTCTGTGAGCTCCCTTTCATTCCTGTAAATCCCATTTCAGTTCTTCCTACACTGTAGGTCTTTGGAGGTCACAATACTGTGATTTGTACTGAAACAGTAGACAGATCTTGGGGTAAACCACATAGTTTTCATTTCTAAATAAAAGTTTATTTCATAGAATGTTTCCAATAACATACAATTAATTCATGCAAATTCTTAGATTTATCCCTGAATGTGTTTTCCAGTTCCCTAGGGTAGATAAAAACATGGCCAATACTTGCTAAGCCTTTGGATAGTCATGACAGATAACATTGTAGGAGACTTGTAAATAAAAATAGTACCTCTTTGTTTTGGGTCCCTATGCTCTCATAATGACAGTAACCAAAAGAGAGCTTTAATAGCCATCCTTGCTAAAGCTAGAGGAACATTTAAAAATTTTGTTTTGCATTAATTCCACCTGGTTTTATGTGTTACTCTAGAGATCTCTTCAATATTAACAAAAGAAGACGAGCTTTGCTCTCAGCATGAGGGTTTATGGAAGCAAGAATATAGATGCATGACAATCATTTAATCACTTGTGGTTTTGTAGATTCATAATCTCATTTTGGAATTTATGTAGTGCTTCATGTAGAAATAGTAATTACCCACAGATTTATTCATTATTAAAATGGTGACAGAGGATAAAACAGTATGCATTTTAAAAAAATAAAAAAAAAAGCTTCTTTTATTCCAGATACATGCAACGGATTTTATACCCTTCAGTGTGTCATTAGCAGTTCATATGAAAAGCCCATGCCTGTTGAGTCCCAAACATGAAGTTTTGCATAGAAAAATTTTTTTTTCATTTCATAAAGTATACAGTAGGCTGAAAATGAATCCTCTCTACATCTGTATATTAATTACCAGCTGTCTTCTCTAAATATAGTACTGTATGAAAAATAACTAATGATTAATATTATCAAAAGAGTGAAGAAAAGAGAAAATCATCGCTAGCAATTTCCTATTATGTAATTTCCTCCTCACAGAATACTTTTCTTTGAGAAAGAAACTCATAAACATTCAAGTATTACAATCTAGGCCGCATGGATATCAAAATAATTCTTATTTTCTTTTATTTTTTTTCTGAAATCTTAAAAATCTTGCAAGAACATATTCCAGAAAGGGGGATTTATACATTATACAGGTGCAGTCATATTTGAAACAACCTTTAATGCTGCACCTGCAGATCAAAATTACTTTATCCCTTTGTGAAACAGTAGAAGTGTGTCTGTAACATCCAAAAGAAGTGAAATGTGAATTTCAGCATGAACAACAAAGTGGGCACATTTTGACTGTGCTTTTAAAATTTTGGAGTCTTTGGTAATCCTGACTGATTAATTATCTACTGAAAATCAATGTCCAAGATGCCTGTCTCAGATAAAGTCTTTCTCTGAATCTTTGAAATGCTTTAATGTTGTTCAAGGAAGGCTTTTTAATTAATATGTAAATATATGGATAGTATGCAAGGTATACTGTATACCCTTATTATTCACCTTTTTTGAATGAAACATAGAATTAAAAAAAAAAAATTTCAGTGTAGCAGATTTTTTTAAGAAAGGTGACTTTTTGCTTTTTTGGGTTACCTAGCCACCTTTTTTATTTAGTTACATGTCTTTGTTGCATTTACCTCAAGATTATCAAGAATGTTGTGTAATAGAAAAAACCTGAGGATGTTAAAAAACTTTTCTAAACTAGACTAGAGAAACATCCCAATGAGGGTGGAGTGGGAAAAAACAAAGATGAGGCTTTCTGGGCTATTTGGTATGCCTCATCACTGAGAGATTGCCCACAAAGAAAGTTATCATGCAGTTCAGTCTTATACCTCTTAAATTAAACCACTAGCATACCGCTGTTTTAAAGATCTCATTGTAATGAAGCAAATATTAAAGAATCAGAAATTATGTAGTTGACCTCACAGGTTATTAATAATAAATAAACAAGGTATATTTACAAACATAATAACTAAGGTTCTGGAAATGAAAAGGCACCTTAAAATTCTTATTTTCCACTGTTGTCTCATGAAAATTCCCCTGAATAGGATTTGATATACCTGTGTGAAAACAGCAGTCGTCACTGTTCTCCAGGCTGTGCCTTTCCTTGCAGCTGGACGGGTCCACTACTTTGTGGCAGTTCTGTTAAAGCCTTCATATAGAATAGAATCACAGAATGGTTTGGGTTGGAAGGAACCTTAAAGGTCATCCAGTTCCCACCCCCCTGCCCTGGGCAGGGACACCTCCCACTAGACCAGGCTGCTCAAAGCCCCATCCAGCCTGGCCTCGAACACTTCCAGGGATCGGGCATCCACAGCTTCTTTGGGCAACCTGTTCCAGTACCTCATCCCCCTCACTGTAAAAACTTTCTTCCTTATGTCCAATCTAAATCTCACCTCTTTCAGTTTAAAACCATTACCCCTCATCCTATCACTACACTCCCTGATAAAGAGTCCCTCCCCATCTTTCCTGTAGGCCCCCTTTGGGTACTGGAAGGCCACTATAAGGATTCCACGGAGCCTTCTCTTCTCCAGGCTGAGCAACCCCGACTCACTTGGCCTGTCCTCTTACAGGAGGTGCTCCAGATCCTTAATCATCTTCATTGCCCTCCTCTGGACCCGCTTGATCAGGTCCATATCTTTCTTATGCTGGAGACCCAAAAGCTGAATGTATACAAGCCCAGATGAAAAATACAGTTGTTGAGGGTTTATATTTCAGGCATGGCTTCTGTCAGTCTTCTAAAATTCAAAAGCCTGAAGTCTGTAACTAAGAAGTATGCAAGTTCAACATAGCAGAAAACTATGAGGAAAAAATAACTTTTTCTTCATGTTACTAAGATTCAATGCTTCTAGTGATTTTTTTTTTAGCTTTTTTTTTATACACTTGCAAACAGGTGTATTTTTAAAATTGCCATTTCCTGTGGGATCTGATCTCCCTTAAGGGTGTGTTGTACCCATGAGGACCTATAATCTGTTTCTAAAGGATTAATTTTTTACATGGATTTAGTTTACATTCCGCTGTTTTTTCCAAGTTACCTAGACTGACTGCAAATTGAAGGGTTACTAGAAAGCAATCACCCATTAACGTTCTGATTAGTTAAGAGCAGAACTTTGAACTCAGAAGCAAACAGCAGCCTTTGGAGATCAAAGAACATGGATGTATGTCTTTTCCAGTTAATCCCATTTACAGATTCCAAGACCTGAAGCCAAAATTTGATTACTAGTCCATCGGAAGGGGATTTATTTAGTACTATTCTAAAGTGACCATAATGGTGAGGCACTTCTCTGAGTGGTCCATTAGGATTGCCAGAAGGGGAGTGAGCCAGAGATCTGCTGTCATCTCTGCCATTGATGGCAGTAATGGAAGGTAAAAATATCCTCTTCCAGCACTGCAGAACTGCTTAGTGGTTGCACCTAATTATAATGCATTACTTAGGGAGTGAAATGGCTTCTGCATGCTTCCTCAAGATGACCTGTAGTTTCTGTGAACAAGATTCTCCAAGGAGCTGAGTGATGAGGTGAGCAAGAGATAGGCAGTCTCTCTGCAAATTCCCAGTTCTTGGGATTATGTCTGCAGAGCAGAACTTTCCTGCATCCCTAAGGTATATGTCCTCTATAAATATACAGACATGGTGGGAAATGCTTTGTCTCCTGGAAATGCAAAACACTGCACTCTTTTGATCCTGATTCTTCTTTTACCAACTTTTGGTTGGAAAAGCATGCTCTACAGCATTTCTGTCACTTTGTACCTTTTTTTTTTTTCTCTTTCATGTAGTAAAGATGAATTTTCTGGAGGGTATCTTCCACTCCTGAGGCAAGGAAGCTCTATATTCTTGCATCATGGTGAATTTACATATAAATGCAGCCAGAATTAAAGTCTCCAAGTAAAGAATGAATTTGGTGCTTATTAACTGTTTTAATTCCCTTGCCTGAAAATACTATTTTTCTTCTGTTTTCGGAGTTCATGAAATACTTAATGTTTCAAAGCCTTTAAGAAAACAATACTAATAGTTTGTTGTACAAGCATTGCTGAGGCAGAGGTGGGGAGAATGGTGTTTCCTTTCTCCGTATGAGCCCATAAATTGTGCAGTCATCAGCAGGGATTACACACAAATATGTCTGTAAGCACACATTCTTCCATAACAAAACAGATTTCTGTGGGGCAGTGTGGCTGGTGATGCCTGATTTTATGTATGTGCAAGAAAGCAGCATCAGAGCTCACTGCTAAGTCTTACCAACACAATCATTCTCCAGAAGGTTTTTGCCTTAGTTCAGTGACAGGAAGAGAGATTAGGTTTGTTTATTTCTTTGTTTTGACAAGGAGGGAGCTTCAGAGCTGAGGGTGGAAAGACTGGTCTTTCATTTTATATGCAATTGTTTTTCTGAATACTAGGCTCACTACTATGCATGGTGGTGGGCACGAGAGTGCATCTCCAATAAATACAGGTCACACGACTCTTGCAATCCATCAGTTCACTGCTCCATCGACTAAGAAGTCGTTGAATGGAGCTTCTGAATTCAACCATGTCCTAAGAGTGTATCAGATTTCATGCCTCATTTTTAATCCTGGGCTAGCACATATAAAAATTGTACACACCCACACTTTCCATTAGAGGTTCCAATTTAGCAAAAATTACGAATGTTTAGTCTTCTGCTTTTGAAGATCCTAATGGACTACAAAAGACTGTTTACAAAGTTCCCTAAAAATGAATCTGTATGAATCTGTGGCATGTGACATATATATATGTTCGCTAAGTTTTGGTTTTTTGACTGTTAATGCTTTATGCTTGTAGAAAAATCCTCTGAAATGCAATTTACAAACCTCAGCATCAGAGTACAATTGTAGATTTGGATTACATCAGTTGTAATATTGTGTATCACAGCACATTAAGATGTATATGTATGACCAAAGAGAAGTGTTTAGAATAGAAAATAATCTGCACTGGAAAGAATTTATCACCAAGATTAACTGTAGTTTGGACAAATTAAGAAAAGTCTTTACTTATCAAAATTATAGAATTATAGTGGAATAACATAATAGCAATCTTTCTTGTATCACTTCTCATGTTTCTGTATTTTACTCCTTTTGAAAATTATGACATAGAGGACTCTCTTTGATATGACAACATGTCATCATCAAAATCCCTTAGATATAACATGTCATGTATGATGTATTATATATGTAATGGTAATAAAATATGATAAATGAATGTTACATAGATGAAGATATGGATGGTACATATAAGAATGTGTGAATATCAAGTGACCCACAGATACATGATCTTGTTTACAGTTATCATTTGGAGAGTCACTGACCTTTGTGACTATATTGGCAAAAAAAAATCAACTAGCTGTGCATATTTTTAGTGTGTTTATATAAACACATACTCTTTCTAATCAATTGAAATTTTAATTGGTAGAACATTAGTTTTATTAAAATGGGTCATCAAACTAAGGAATAGAGACATAAACTATGTTGTGAAAAAGGTGGCATTGAATAATTGTCATATTATTCAATATAATAATATAATTATCAAAAGTACACTTCAGATCAAGTGATACTATTGTCTGAGTTTTACATAATACCAACACTCGGACTCCTCTAGGCTTTCAGAATTGTCATTTATTGAGGGTTAATCATTTGCTGTGTAATTGTTTCACTTCACTTAGTGTGTCTTAAAAATCTTGGTTTATTTTTTGGGGAGTAGTTTTGTGCAAACGTGCTTTTACAATCCAAGAAATGTCAAGTTATTTGAGGAAATATTTACTAGAAAAGAGGATGCATATGTGTTCTCGTTTAAACATAGAAGTGTACTAATTCATGAATCAGAAGTGTTAGAAGATATTAATAATAAAGCAAAATAAAGCAGTCCGAGCAAAATGCAGGAAAAGAAGGTTGTATAAAGAAGAATGGTTCATGCTTTAGACTGTACTATTGCCACCATTCAGAGTTAGCAATGCAGTTCCCAGTTCGCTTAGTGTTAACATTTGCTCAGTACCTCACACTAATGCAACTTCTTTCATGCTGGCTGGCACCATCTGTCCTTTTGGATGTAGGATATAATTCTCTTTCAGCTTCAGTTCGGCAGGCCTAAGAGGTACCAGCTTCAATTAAACATCACTGTGCCTTTTCTAGTGGTATTTCCAGAAAATCAAATTTCAGTTAAAAGCTGATGAATTGAGGCTTGTTCTTTAAACTAAGCATTAATTTAGACTATTTAAAAAAAAAATTAAAAAGTAATATTTTTTCAGCTTCTCTTGGAGTTTTTATTGTTCAGTTTTCACATCAAGATTTAGCTGGTCATGATTCTGCCTTGGCTACCCAATTGTCCAAATAAGTGAAAAAAATGACTGATTGTCAAATGATGATACCTTTATTGTATTTGTTTCCCTTCTTGCCCCGTATCTTCCCTTCCGAGAACTGATCTTTTTTCAAATTTATTTTGCAGTTAATTTAGTTAAAGACAGCCAGTACATGATGTCTGTCTGTAGATGAAGGCTTCTGTTCTCAGTTAATGACACTGTTTGAGAGATTCTCTCAATATTCATATAGATATTTTTTCAGTGATACTAACTATTTGGATTTCAGAATAAACAGGATTTGGGGACACAACATAGCCAGGCTGCATGACGTTAAAGATGCTTGGGATAACCAGCAACCTAGCTCAGAATTAAAGTTTTGTTACTATGCTTTATTTAATATTTAGCAAACTCAGATGAGCTCATACTTTTAAGAGGGAGGCAGAATCTAATTTTTTTTAACCCTTGTGTGGAAATCACTTTAGGCCTGGAAAATGTCTGGTAGTCAGAAATGGGGGCTCACATGTATTCTTTATAAACAAAAAATGAAAAGCAACAACTTCTATTAGAGTCTGCCAGTGTTGGTGAAGGTGGAATAACAAACCTCTTTCAAGTGGAGAAGGAGTCTGAATGTGAGGGAAGGAGCAGAACTCATTTTGTAATTCTCCTTTCACCTAAATGAGGACTAAATTTATCTGGCCCTTTTTCTCTGTGGGAGCTTTCTTGTTGATTTGTTTTGTTTCCATAACAGAAACCTGATTTTAAAAATCCATGAGCAATTATCTGGTTTTGTTGTGGAAAACAGGCACTTGGGTTCTGTGTATCTGTGGGAAACGTTTCATTTGTTTTACGTGTTCTGAGCTAAATCAAATCCCTCTTATTATTAGCTACGAACAATGTAAGCCCACAAGGAAGGAAGAAAAAAAAAAGAAAGAGAACTTTTCTGCTGCCGTTCTTAAACACCCTACAGGATCACATCCTGAAAGAGATATACTCATGGCTGGGACTATTTGTGTAGTGCTTGTGAGTAGGACATGCTTCCCAACAGATTTTATTTGGTCCACGGTTAGGCAGAGTTTTGACAATAATATGATTTTTTCATATCTTGTTCTAAGGGAAGAAAAAACAATTTTGTACTGGTTCCGACAGGGATAGGGTTAATTCTCCCCAGGGCAGGGACACAGGTGTTCCATCCCATGGGAGCCATGCTCACTCTGAGCTGCCTGGAGAGGGGACAGAAGTGTCTGCTTGGAGCGGGCTGGGGCATCCCAGGTCCAGTCAGTGAGCGGTGGGGAGCAGTGGTTCCATAATTGTGTTTGTACATTCCTCTGTCCATGTTATTGTTGTAGTTTTCTTTTTCCCTTTGCTGTTCTTTTAAAATGTCTTTGTCTCAACCAATGAGTTTTGCTTTTTTCTTCTGATTCTTCCCCATATTGGGGAAGCTCGAGAGAGCAGCACGTGGTTCTTTGTTACCATCTGAGGCCAAACCACAACAAATTTCTACATCTTTCAGATTTGTTATTAGCAGTACCTGCAGTTGTACCAACATATGCAAAACCAGATATAGGCAGAAATATGAACTGACACTTCTAAGCCATGCTGTTTCTATTTCATGTATGAAAATACGATCGCCTAACACTTCCATCATCTCCAAAGTACAACTCATGATGAGGTTTACTGAAAGTGACTCAGTTCTCAGTGTTTTTCAGATCCTATAACTATTCATTCCACTTATGGATTTATTTTTTTCAATGTACTTTACATAGCATCTTCTTTCATTTCTTATACTAATGAGTACCAACATTGAAAAAGAAAAGGCTTCTTAGATATTTGCCAGGAAAAAAAAAATAATCTCATGGACAGACAAGCTCATATAAATGATACTGGGTTTATTTGCTGATTTATTTAATCTATAGACTATTTTCCAAACAGAAAAAAAATACTATGGTTACTAAACAGCATAATAAAGTAATTTTCCACATTACCTCATTTTGGAAGGCAATCTTGGTTGAATAAGACTGATTTAGCTGAAGTACTAATAACCCCTTGAAAGATATGACTAGGACATAAGACAGCAGTTACATGTTGGTTGCAACAAGGAAAATTCTGATTTGAAAAAAAAAATCCCAGTGAGATTAATTCCTAGAGCAGTCTGCCCAGAGAAGTTGTGAAAATGCCATCCTTGGAGATTTTTAAAACTTGACTGGGCAAGACTCTGAGCAACTTGATTCAAATTTGAAATTGCGTTTGCGTGGAGGAGAGTATTGCAGTAAATGGCCTCCAGGGGTCAATTCCATCCTAAATTATTCCGTGTTTCTGTGATAGCTAGCCAGGGTTCAGGTGGCAGTCTTACGACTTTTCAGTTCATCATTCAGTAGAGTATAAGAGAAAAGCATGCTCTTTTGCATAAATCAGTGCAAAGTTAATTTCTGTGAGACCAATTTCCGTTGGAGAGCAGATTTACGGATGGCTTTTTTTTCTTTTTTTTAATTGAAATGCATGCTGAAGACTGTTTGGTGGTTTTGGATGATCTCTCTCCTTCTATTCCCTTCTCTCCCCCATTCTAACCCTATGAAGCATGAAAAAGGAGGGATTTTATTAATGCAGGCCAGATAGTTTTTTTCAAAACTTAGACACTGGACATGTGAGGAGTTTTTGACAATTCACCACTTTAGTCTTTACTTCTAGCTTCTGTAGCTGCTGGTGTTGTGCCTTTTGACTATTGGATTGTCTTACTATCTTCGTAACCATGACGTGACCTTGTGAACTGCTCATTCTTTCTCAGTGCCGTATTATGGTAGAAAACAAGCTTTATCAGGGACTTAGGGTTTCATCACACAAAGCGACAGGATTAGGGTCTCATATTAACAAACTATTCATATCTTTATGAAGGTATTACTTAACAACATGAGGTTTCTAACTCCTACCAAAATGCTGAAATTACATAGGTGGATGGCACAGCTTAGTTACCTTGAAGATTGGGCAAGGTGAAGAAAGCTGATTATATCTTGCGCCTAATATCCCTGAGAGGTTTTTTTGTGGAAACTCTAGTTTTAGCATTTGTTTTAGAATCTAGCAGCTGTACATTTTCCTTTTTTTGAGCCCTACTGTAAAGCAAAAGAAATTTTTTGGTAGAGATAGTTGATTATAGCATAGTGTCTTTGTATAGTACTTCAAATTGCAGCTGAGTTACAGCAAGAAGCAACTTTCTATCAAAGTAAGCAAAGTTTGTCAATAAGATGGAAAACTGCTGTCACCAAAAGGTCTGGTTTAGTAAAAAAAAAAATGCAAACTGTGATTTGAAAATACCCCTTTATCTCAGTTTCTTACAACTGCCTCAGCTAGCGCTCAGTCATACCTTAGGCTGTTTCTGCTATTGTATTGTTCAAAGATCACCTTTTCTGATGAGAAGCCACTAATCCCAAACTCACCTATGATAAAATACTTTAAATGTTTTGAAATGGAATAAGGGGACAAATGTTTATAATGTATTGGTATAAAGCGTCAAAGAAACTGGCCTAAACCCAAAATTTAATTTCTACAAATTTTGAATCCTTGGGTTTAAAGAGCAGACAAGTGATACTGGATATGCTTCATATTTCAGTTTCCACTTGCAAAGGTTTTATAAAAGATTTGTGAATGTGGGGAGAATATTACATGTCTAATAGGTAAATATCAGACAGTAGGAGCTCTATGATTGTAATAAGTACCTCTCAACATATTTAAATTTGTAATTACCTATAACATTTTTTGAGCATTCCTTATTATCTCTGTCAACCCGTTTAAAATTCTACATGAGTTCTTGTATTGTGTCCAAAATAGTATTTTGGCATTATATTAAGCTGGCATCAGTTTAATTACAAATGTTTTCATATATGACTAAATTTAGTTCTTGCTGACTTATAAAGCAACCTGCATATTAATCTTTTAATCTTTAAAGAGTGGTATTCAAGAAACGGACTTTGCCTTAAACTAAAATCAAGATAGCGTCCCTTTTTTCTTTTGGCAATGGAATTTTTTATTTTATTATTCCAGCATCTCTACCTATCTCATTTAGATATGAATCTTCCTTTGTTTGCCCCCTATTTCATTTTTTCAGTGCAGCAAAACTCCTATTACTGAACAGGCAACCTATCAGCCGAGGCTGTTCACAGAGACAGAAAATCAGGACATCATGGACTACATTCCAGTTCAGAGACAGCCATCCCAGGACAATGAATTCCTAGTAACCTATGGTAGCAAGCAGATGAGATGGATTTTGAATATAAAGCTGTTCAAGAGACATCCCCTTTTTTCTTTTCTGTCCCTTTGACATCTTCCCTAGAGTTTCAGGTCTCAGAAAATTAACATAGCAAGATTAGATATATGAACTTCCAGCCACAGTGCATTACACCTATCCCAGGAAAGCAGAATTTATTGTTTATTTTTGCTTCTTTGGTGTATCAGCACATACTGTTTGTAGCCTGTTGCTGTGTCAATAGAAAGATAAAATAAAATTAGTATAGCTCTGAAGCTTGAGGACTGATGGCATGTTGCTATGCGTACTGGTCATAGAGCATACTAAAAGAAAGGAAATTAATTACAAACCTTCAGCATAAATCACTGTGAGCAATGATGTACAGATCACCTTGTCAGATGAGCTTGCTACACGCGATTGGCTGGCAAGCTGGAGAATTTATGAAGCGTTAAACTATGTCACTCTAGCTGGATTTAACGTACAGTAACATTATGCTCACATAAAGCTCTTCGTGAATGAGATTTGAAAAATGTTAACTGCACCAATCTCAAAGGATCAGTGCAAAGAATATAATAGTGTGTCCATGCTGAATATTTCCACTTAGCTAATCTAAACCTATTAGAGTAACTAAAAGACTAAATTCAAATGATCAAAAGGAGCTTGAGGTAGTATTAGAGCATAAAACTCCCTGGAAAAATTCAGTGTCATTTAATGATATTTATCATAAAGAGAATTTGCTTTAATCCATAGATTACGTTCTGGCATAGTAAATATGAAATTTTGAATTCTATCTTTTATTTATTTTTTTTTAAACAGTTTAATTTTCAATGAAACTTTAAGTTTTAGCAAGATGCATTATCTCGTAGTATCAGATTCCTGTAGGTGAGTATTAGCACTTACGGAGACTATTTGTCAGAGAAGAGTGCCCTGTGGTTTCTGGAGCTGTGCTCAGTATGCTCCCTTTTAGTTTAGGACAGCAACTGAACACCTTGATACTAAAAAGAGAAAACTAGTTTAGGAAGAATAATAGGAACCCACTGTATCTCTAAATAGACAAAGTAGTAACCTTCCAAGTTTAGCTCTCTGTTAGCCCTACTTGTTTAATCTAGGTTCATGTGCACCTTACTTATCAGACCCAAATATGATCATGAAAATTAATTAGATGACTGATGTATTCCTGTACCTGTGCAAGCTTTTTCTCTATATAATATTGCATAAATACAGTGCGCCACTGTGAGCACTCTAATTCTTCCTTTATTGAAGAAGGA
>VXBO01001124.1:43667-90878 GCA_013400135.1 Rhinoptilus africanus
TTTTTAAAAATACAATGTTAGTTTTAAAGACAATATATTGAAATTTAATTTTTTTCTTGTGTAACTTGTCCTATTTGATAGCCCAAAGTATATACGGTAGGGAGCTTATGGCTTATGTGCTATTTCATTGTCACAGTCTGATTTTTATTATTTTATCAGGTGAGCAATTCCTTTGTATTTTCTGTTAATTCAGTCTTGATGTTTCTTTTTCTTCCTCTGAAGCTTTCTTTCTCTCCACATCCCCACTGCACAGACATATTGTCATGATTTTGATCCATTGTGTGATTCAATCCTTGGTGACAACTCTGAATTAACCTGCTTATTGGCTGCTTGTCAACATTATGAAATAATTTCCGAGCTGTCTGTTTTCCTTCACTGACATTTTCTATTAAGATTTAGAAAGATCATATCTTTNTGTGTCCATGCTGAATATTTCCACTTAGCTAATCTAAACCTATTAGAGTAACTAAAAGACTAAATTCAAATGATCAAAAGGAGCTTGAGGTAGTATTAGAGCATAAAACTCCCTGGAAAAATTCAGTGACATTTAATGATATTTATCATAAAGAGAATTTGCTTTAATCCATAGATTACGTTCTGGCATAGTAAATATGAAATTTTGAATTCTATCTTTTATTTATTTTTTTTTAAACAGTTTAATTTTCAATGAAACTTTAAGTTTTAGCAAGATGCATTATCTCGTAGTATCAGATTCCTGTAGGTGAGTATTAGCACTTACGGAGACTATTTGTCAGAGAAGAGTGCCCTGTGGTTTCTGGAGCTGTGCTCAGTATGCTCCCTTTTAGTTTAGGACAGCAACTGAACACCTTGATACTAAAAAGAGAAAACTAGTTTAGGAAGAATAATAGGAACCCACTGTATCTCTAAATAGACAAAGTAGTAACCTTCCAAGTTTAGCTCTCTGTTAGCCCTACTTGTTTAATCTAGGTTCATGTGCACCTTACTTATCAGACCCAAATATGATCATGAAAATTAATTAGATGACTGATGTATTCCTGTACCTGTGCAAGCTTTTTCTCTATATAATATTGCATAAATACAGTGCGCCACTGTGAGCACTCTAATTCTTCCTTTATTCAAGAAGGACCTCCTGCCACTTGCTTTTCCTTTGCCATATATTATCCCTTATCAATCCTAGGAAGGAATGTGGTCTTGCTGAATGATACAAAATATGAGAGAGACTCAGAACTTACTTAGATGCCTCTGGCAGCAGATTGAGAGCCCATCACAATTCCAGGCTATTCAGTCCTAAACGTTGAGGGGTCTGTAACAAAAACCTCAGAAAATAAGGCTGCAGTAAAGTAGTTCAAGAGACCATAAGGCTAGTGAGATCAGTAGAGTAAGAAATTTGGTATGTTGTAAAAGTCTTCCCCTCCATTCATGCCGCTAGTATTTTTTCACAGTTCATTTTTGTAAGGTCACATTAACAATTTGATCATATCTTCCTAAAAATCCATGTAAGTTATTGACTCGTGGTTTATTTTCCATGGGCTTTTGGCTTTGTTTGTTCATAATTAACTCCATTTAAAAAAAATAAGTGGCTTTTGGCAACCAGCTACTAATATTTGAAAATGTTATGGCTGTTCTGTTTAGGTGGTTTGATCTTAATTATCACCTGGTGTGCTTCCAGTGTCTATCTGCAAGATAGTGACTTTTTTTCTAAATCACAACACGCCTGAAGTTGCTTAAGGTAGCAGCAGATATTGCCTGCTGACAACCAAAACCTTGGTGCTCAATACTGAGCAAGGCAGTGTGCTCTCAGATGGACTAAGCCTGTACCCTGGTGTACTCAGTTAAAAAAAAATAGGTAAATACACCTTTAATTCAAAAGATTTGGTTTGAGGCTTTCTATGTGTCCATGTGAGCAATGGAAGACAGAGTGGTTATCATCAATACAGCTGTGTATGCCAGCGTTAATGGGGCATTAGGCGGATTATCAAGAAGAGGTGCTAAACTGAGGTTGTTTATGGACTTACACGCCCAGTATCTTAAAACATACTACAGTGACTGCTGGATTTCAAATAAATATGCTATAAGAAAGTTCTGATTAATGCATGTCTTAGTCTAGGACACAGACACTAAAGTGAGTGAAGCCAACTAATAGATGGTGATAATATCTTATCTTTTCAGTGCAATTATCTTTTAAAATGAGTAGAGCCTTTAACTGAAAGGATAAACCTGTCCATAGCAGGGCTTTAAAATCTTGAAAGGCTGGAATAAGATGATGTAGGTGGACAGATCATTGACCAAGAACAATAGACTAAGAATCAGTTATCTTGTGATTTTTGTAATAAACCAAAAATGAGGTTATAGCATGCTTAGAAAACAGTACCTTAATTAAAGGTTATCATTGAAGGCGCACACAATGTCTTATCAGTGCTTCTTTTATCTAAAAGGTGGTTTTGATAGCAGCTTAGTGCTGGGAGCAAGCAGTCTATTTGATAATCAGCACACATTTTCCAGTCTTCCTGTTCTTACTTTGAAGTTCTTCTTCCTTTTCAATTGATAATTATATTTTTAAATTTATTNTCTCCACATCCCCACTGCACAGACATATTGTCATGATTTTGATCCATTGTGTGATTCAATCCTTGGTGACAACTCTGAATTAACCTGCTTATTGGCTGCTTGTCAACATTATGAAATAATTTCCGAGCTGTCTGTTTTCCTTCACTGACATTTTCTATTAAGATTTAGAAAGATCATATCTTTGTTTGTATTGCAAAGGGAAATTGTCTTCAACTTTGAACACATCTCTAGCCTTACCCAACTCTCTCCTTCAGTTTTCAGTGCTAATAGAGATCATAGTAGAAGGTTTGGAGTCCTTCCTCAGGCATTTTTTATTTTAATAATGAGGCTACTATGTACTTCCATTAAACTAAGGCCATGGACATACGATAACTGTGGTAGCCTTTAACAGTGAGGATGGTTTGGGCTGTCCTGCCTGACTTTTCCTGAAGCAGGTTGGTGTTCTGGATTCAGTTCCTAAGTCTATTCCAAAAGTTGGAGTTTGCCTTTGAAAAGCTTAACTATCATCTAATAGCTTAAATATGGTTCAGAAATCTATTTTCATTCTTTCAAATTCCTTTTTTCCAGCCTCTTAAAGTAAATACCTTGCTTTTCACACCCTGCTGCTTCTAGAGACATTCTGTCTATCCCTTCTAAAACTTTCTCATTTTGTTGAAGAAACATTTTTTCCATGATTTATTTATAGTATGATTTAACTGTAAAGTTGAAAGCACACATTGTTTCTAAATTCATAATGAGGTTGTTATGCCTTTTTCCTTCTTAAAATTCTGTATCAGTCTACGAAGGTTTAAATTCTTTCCTTCTATCCTTAGAGACTACTGTGATAAAAAATGTGCATAGGGTTTACTCCCGTTCATAGGAATCTGCTCTGGACCACCAACATCTATGCCTAGACAAAAGATAAGAGAATGTTGTTAATAAAAAATACCTAGGCAAAGATGGTACTTCTGATTGTATTATTGAATCGTTGGCAGTTGCCATCAGTTCTTTTTACTGTTACAGAAAATTTTCTCTTTCACAGTGGTGACCCATGGCTAATCCAGTTCCATATCCATTGGTCTAAACCAGAAATGGCCTGAATGGATTTTTGCCAGGAAAAAAATCACTTTTTATAGCAGGAGCTGCAGAGCGACATTATCAATTTCTTATGGGATAGCCTGTGTTTCAAGGTTGTTTCATAGTTGTATAGTATGCATAACTGTCATAATATTCCTGTTGTAGTAAAAGCATGGCCAGGGACACACACCTCTATGTTCTTGAACCAGTTCTTAAAACAATTATTGCTTTCCAGGGGGCCTGTTGCATAGCTGCTATTGCACATTAAGTGCTGAAGTAGCAGCCATTGCCTTCTGCTTCTCGGGAATGCAGGGCAAGCACCAGGCACAACAATTACCTGCCTGTTCCTTATTGCCTGCAGAGGATGTAGATCAGTCCATAAAGAAGATGCCATATAATGTGTCATTAAGAAAAGACAACACAGGGATGGTTCTTTACCAGAGCGTTAATTTGTACAGGTGACATATGTACTATGCCTGAATGTCTACTTCTACTGGATACACAATTAACATAATAATAAGCATGATGTTTAGATGGGATAACATTTCTCTGGTCTAGAGACATTTTTCTTTACCTGTTTCATATCTATTGTTTCTATTAAGCAAAGTGGATTAACAGTGTCTCACGAGTTTGACTACATTTTCACGAGTAGGTGGCATTATGCAAACGAAGGCTAATCTGTAAAGAAATCACTAGTGATGTTTGTGGATAGTAAAATCTGTGATTAATGAATAATCCACAAGGAAATGAAAATTTCAGCAGTGCAAGTCCTAATGATACTGAAAACTGCTGAAAAAATTCAGTAAGTATAAGAGGCAGAGCTCCATTTACCTCTGCTTATAGATGTAAAAGCTGAGCAGACTAAAAGAAAACTGTGAAATTGCTGTGTTCTAATAAATACCAAAATACATATTCCTAGCCTGTGTATGTATGTGCACACTAACAAAAAAACAGGGCTTCCCAATCAGGGATAGTATGGGTATCTGAAATGCCTGTAAATTATTCAGCAGTGACTTCTCTGCTTAATCCCTTGGGATCACAGAGCTGGGTTTTACTTGGGAACATTTTTCCTTACTTCAAGGTGAGTGATCAAGTTTTTAAAATACGCATTCTCTGTACACTTTTCAGAGATCTGTAGTCCCTAAGAAGTCCATATCAATACATAATCTCATCTAAAGGTGTATCATCTAGCTGGATTTGAATATGCAATTTGAAAAAGATTAAGATAAATGCTATTAGAAGATAAAAGATAAATTCATACACGTTTTAACGTTCGACTCGAGTTCTTTTTTTAAAATTTGTTTCATGGTGTAGTTCAAAAACATTATTCTGAATACTAAGCATAATTTTTGCACAAATGATCAAGGCAATCCATAACTCTGTCTTCCAAAACACATTTAGAAAGCTTTCATGTTTATGTATGACTCCTGAAAAGGGGTTTAAACAGGAGGAGAAAGGAATTTTCAAACATTGGTGAGCTTTGGATAAATGATTTCATCGATTTACTGGTTCACATAGCAAATGAATAAAATGGCCTTTGAACAAAATTGATATTTATCTCCCTGTATTTAATTTAATAGATAAATGTAGTCAACATCAGCAAGAATCTGCTGTCTTTCATAAACTTTTTCATAGATGTGTTGTATTAAAGAGGAGAATTCTGCATTTTTTGGTTTTCCTAAAATTTATTTTTTATTTGTTTTTAAGATTTCAGTGAGTGCTTTGAAAAGCACTATATTTACAGTAATTCATAGTAAATTGCAGTCAAGAAATAGAAATGGATCATAGGAAGAGTACATAAATGTCAAACTTGTATTTTATTGTCCAGTTTTTTAATGACATGTTTAATTAAAAAAACTAGACGAATCTTCCTGTGATGATTAAAATGTTACATGACTAGTTTCAGCTGCTGCAAAATCTATAATTTCTCATATCATTGTCCATATGATATTAAAATACTTACAAATGTTCCTGTAGCTTGAGAACTCACACTTCACCTGGGCTGCCAGGCAACTAGAAATCCTTGGTAAACACACGGAAGCCTCAAAGAGTGCTTAGTCAATATTTCTTTTGGAAAAATGGAAGTTATCTGGGAAAACCTGACATACAGTAGGCTCCTGCAGTCTGCCTGTGAGGTCAATATGCACAAATATTGCTGGATTGGGGTAGAAAGTGTGTTGGAAAATCGATCTCTTTTTTCCACTTCTAGATATGCCCTCCTACTTTAACAGCTAGGTTTTTTTACATATGAATGGTGAGAATTCTGGGAATGTTTTTAGATACAAATTCATTTAAAAGAGTAACAAGCAAAGTATGTAACTAGCTTTGAGGTATCTACAAAACAAACAAATGGTCTAGAACCTGAAGTGCTTCACTGTTTTGGCTAACAAAATTATTCTGGATGAAGGCCATTTAATGTATGCAAGATTTCCCATGTCATGGAACATATATTATTCCTTAAAGATACCTTTTTTAATTCTAGAAATAGTAAATAAAAAGGGAACCAAACATCCGAAAGGGAAGACTGGTCACGAACTCCGATTGGTCATTCCTGGTTGGTTTGCACCAGAACTAAACATCCAAGATTTTAAAAAGTTATGTGTTTGTGAAAAGAAGGACAGCCACAGCAGTCAAAAAAGAAAATGATAGAGTTTAACTAATGAGTGAGAGCAGACACTTTACTTAGTTCCCTAAGTATTTCGGAGTAAGAACACTAGGAAAGTTTATACTTTGAATCTCTTGCAGAAATGGGTCTGAAGCCTCCATGGAGCTCTGCCTGAAGAATTACACTGCATCAACATAATTTGTGATCCTTCAGTCTAGGGAGGATGTAACTTTTTAAAAGATCAAATGCTTTAAAAATGAATAGGAACAAGAGTTGTTCTTGACCCGTCAAAAAGAATTCTGAAAGTTGATGCTTTACATTTTCTTGTTAAAAACTAATCAAACTTTCAGGGTATATATTGCAATTCACTTTTTTCTTGTTCAGGAAGTGCTTTTATTTAAGAACTGTGATCTGGATGGAAACTTTAAAGTTTTTTTTCTTAAAATTAGCAGTCAATTCACAGCTATTATTTTAAAAGACTTAGATATTAATGAAACAAAAAAAAACCCAACTTTTTTTTTTCTTTTCTATTTTACTTAAGAAATTACAAGCATGTAGCAGACAGAAGGAGCAAGTCTAACATTTTAGGGGGGGAAAAGTCCCCAAAATGAGAGCGGTAGGGTAAGGCAAATACAGCTACAGTTAAAATCAGGAGTCACGTCCGAGAAATAGGTAGTTGTGGACTAAGATTCTCAACTTCTGCATATTCTCTAGAATAATTGTAAGAAATGGGGGGATTTTCTTTTTTCTTGCAATATAAGTTTGGAAGTTTGATGTTCTTTGCTTTTACCAAGCTTAACACTTAACTTATTTACGTCCTCCATTTGGTGTTCGAATCTGTGAAGTCACGTATGTTTGCCTAATAAGAAGCCATTGTAAGATTCCTTGTAATTTCATAAGTAATTACATAAGGAATGTTTTTAGCAAATAGCGAGAAATTTATATTTTATCAGCATTAATAATAGCTGCTATAAAGACTGCTATTAAGATTACAACACTGCAAATTTCAGAGCATGTATTACCTTACTGGTGAGAGCAGCCTTTCAGGAAACACTCTGGCAAGGTGAAAGGAATAGGCAATGTGTTTATAAAAGTCAGAAAACCATACAATATTTGACAATATTTGAGTTATGTGTTGATAAAAGAAGTCTTGCATGATGGTTAGAGGAAAAAAGGACATTATGTTATTAATTCATGCCTGTTGTTTCATAATGATTGAACTAATTTGATTTATTCTTAAGTCAGTGATGTGTATAAACATTGTTGCATTTATATGTCATTACACAAAGGACAAGTCATAAATACCCTTTGCTACTGAAATGAAACCAAAACACAATTCTAATATCCTTTTAAAATATTAAAACACCAAAATTTTGATGAGCCATTGCATACTTACAAAATCTGGGGAAATTAAATAAATGTCCTCTCTCTGAAGGCAAAGATTCCAGTGGTAGCTGACTTGCACTTGAGGATCCTTCTGATATATGTCTTATTTGCAATATCCTCAATGAAAGAGGAATACATATATGAAATCCCTCCTCATGTAGAGTAGGATTTCTGATCAGGTACTTTCCAGAAGATCCCATAACAATGTGAAATTCGATTTTGCAAATTAAGATTTCATTATATAATTTAACAACTAAGGCACCTATATCAAATAGGGAGCTGAAAACAACTATTAAAATTGTCAAAAATATATTCTAGAATATAAAGAGGAATAATCAAGGATCTAATTTGACTCCTCAGGGCATGTGTCTATATGCAAATACGGCCCATCTATAATCACTGGCACAATTGCTAGTGGGTAGATGTCTGAAACAAAATTGTTAAGCAACAGCGACTCTATTAAGAAGCTGATAGCCTGTAAATGGGTGCAGAATAGCTGTTCTGAGAGGACAGAGGAACTGATCCTCTCACTGAATTCTTGTGACAATGTGAAAAATGGAAAATTTCGCAAGTGTTACTCAAAGAAAAAAATTCCATTTCATCGTATATATGTCATCAAACTAATGAGCATAAATTTAGCAGGGATCAGAAAAGATAACGTCATGGTTTTGTCCTATTTTAAAGACTTAATCCTGTTAAATTCCCAAACACTTAGATCTGAATAAGAACTTTCTGGAATTTTCAGTATGCTGTGTCTGTCAATGCTGAAAGGGCAACCAAATTCAAGTTTAAAGTCTCTTTTAATTAACCAAGCTGCTCCAAGTGTTTATTGAAGCAGGACTTATTTATGGCACTTATTTCACCATCTTTGAGGCACGCTTATGTAATACTCCCTAGGGTAATTGCAGGTTTTGTCAATATTTTTAACTCATTTTGTATTAGGTATCTTCAGTACTAAAAGCAGTGGAAGAAATGTGAAGACCAACATAATCATGAAAACAGAATTGTAAAACTTGATACATCTAGGGGGAGTGAATACACGCTGAGCTCTCTTTGGCCCCCAGTTAGGTTGCCACCAGCATTAGCACTTACTACTACAAAGCAGTCTTGGATGGGCTATAAATTTCAGGCTTACCTTGTGTTGTGGTGTTTGTGGTCCCATTGCACCAACTGATGAGAGAGTGACACTAAAAAGTCAGGAAAGCTTGACTTTTTTCCAACACAGAAATAAATTCTACCCATGTTCTACCTGCATCGCTGTCTAGACGTGCTTCAAGATTACAGTGGCAGCTTCCAGAGTAAACTAAGGAAAAAGAAATATGAGTAAAACTAACCTGCAGCATTAACAACAGGAAAGATGCATAAGGTAGCAGTTATTAAAATAACTAGTTTAGAGCTGCCAGTGTTTCCGTTTGTGGCCAGTTTATGGCATCAGACATAGAAAGTTCTGTAAGGATAGACAAATATTTGGTGTGGTGCCTTAGCAATATGGGGTGATTGCAAAGGAAGGCAATCCACAAAAAAGGGAGCTATTCCTGGTTTTCCTAGCTTCCTTGGATAGTTTTGGAAGGTTGATCATGCCCAAGACTAATGGTATAGGCCTGTTTCCTGACTACTGTCATCTTAAAACAAGTTAACAGATTCTATAATTGCTTCCTATTTCAAAATTATTTTAACTGTTACTGCAAAACATTAATTTAAGGTGATTCTTCTAGGACAAAAGCTTGTGGGTTTGGTTTTTTTTGAAAGGCTGAGAATTGTAATGAAAAATATGTATTAATATACAAGATAGCAGACTTACAACGATATTAAATAATATGTTTTCATAAACTCATACAAATTAAAGATGTAAAAAATATATTAATTTGCAGTTAGCTGAATTCCCTATTTATGGCAGTATTGTTCCCTGTAGTGTATTTTTGTGAGCTTTCTTAGACTCCGTTTTAAATGACCCCTGCAACTGGTCTTTTACAGCTACCTCGTGAGATTTCCAAGGTCATGAGATGGGAAATTTCAGAGCACTATGTTTATCTATAACAATGTTAATGGAACTAATAATGTATTCAGTACATTCTTTAAGGTTAATTACTTGATAGTTGACGTACACTTAAGAACTGAAATGTGCAGTTATTCTTGATTCATTTGAGATTGTTACAAGAGAAGGGCAAAAGATCAAGAGATTCATGGGATCTTTAATTCCCTTAAATTTTCATAATTCTCTTTTTTTTCTCATCCTTTAAAAATATGGTCATTGTAATATATCCACCATGGGCACAATATTAACATAATACTTGTTTTGCACAGGAAAACTTAAGATTCTGCCCATTGAATACAGAAAGAGAGATGGCCTGCGTCAATAGTTAGGGTAGCCCTCAGTAACTGAGGGTAATATGTTCAAATCTCTCACATTTCTGATATTATTTTAGCAAGCTACTGCCCATCATTTTCCCAGCTGTGTTCTAAACCAATGGAAAAGATAGATAAATACCTTGGCTGGAGGATTCCTACTAAGCTGCTCTCATTCATGTAACAGTCCATAAAAGAGGGTGTCAACTGGAGTAGTTAGAAGCTCTTTAGGCAGAATGCCTGACATCCAAGCTCATTCGTATATAAATATGTAGTTTTAAGAAGGGCAAAATAAGACTGTCACTAAATAGTACGAGAATAAATTCCTTAATGTTTGTGAAGTACTTTGAAAGCCTCAGATTTCAAAGGTCTTGAAAACAGTATATGTCTAATATAGTATTTCAAAATATAGGGATATATAACTAAGAATTGCATACTTGGCAGAGAAGAAAAATGCTCTTCAGATACTGGACTTGGCTTTATAGCTTCCTGGGTGATCTTGGGTACATAATACTGGTCAAAATGAGAGCAAGATGACTCCAGTTCATGCAAAATATCCAAAATCCTAGTCAAAATCTACATTTCTATGAAAATCTATAAAATTCTATGAAAATCTATTTAGTCAGTATGCAGTAGACTCAAAGTCCAGGTTTGAAATGTGTTGGGGTGGGCTTTATGGCCCCCATTATTAAGGAAAATAACTTTAAAGTTGGGGCTATAGAGTATGTAAAGAAAAGATTATATTTTCATTACATGATAATTACGTTCCTCCTTACTACCTAGAAATTACGGCACTCTTTTCAGATACGAGAGGCCAGTGCTTTAGTTCCCGTTCTGACTAAGGTCTTTTTTCTGTTTTAAGTGATTTGATGTGGGTTGGCAGTCCACAGCCTGCAGGCTGGAGGTTACCTGTAGTTAACACAACCTGTCTACGGTCAGCTTCTCTTTTCTTTCCTAGTGGCCCTTTTATTTATACTTGCTAACTCAGAATACGTATGAATAGCGATTTTGTTCAAAAATGTTTGAACTATGTTTGAGTTCCTTTGCAATTTCAATTATTTTCATTTGATCTCTAATCTTCCCTAGTTAAATACTTCAGCCTGCAGTTTCATACTGGTTCTAGTTGCCATAACCCTGGTAAATGGCAAAGCTTCGGCAATGCATAGAGCTAACATCTGTTCGTTTATCTGCTTTTAAAAGGACACAAATAATATAGGTTTCAGATGTTTCAAACTTGGTGTAGGAATATATTATTCCTTCACTAACAGTGATGTAATTTGCAAACACAGCCTTCCTCATGAAAAGCTGTATTTTTTTTTTCTTTTTTTTTTGCTGTTCTGGAAAGACTTCTTTTTCTTATAATTGCACTATTTTTAAAGAATATTTTTTAATGTTATTAAGTGGGTTTAATGTTTTGAAATATTTTAATGCTATTAAAATACTAGCGTTTAAATGTTTTAACACTAATACATTGCTTGATTTTTAAGTAACAGTCTGGAAGCCGTAGTGACATAAAACACTTTCATATGAATTTCTGCTTTTTATTTAACTCTCATGGTGGTTAGCAGTCATATTCTCAGTCCCCTTGACATCAGGAGGGAATGGGATATCTGAACCAGACAGAAATATAAAAGTGATTTGTCCTAGCAACACCCACCCACTGCTGCAATTTGGATACTACTTGGTTTCTTTTTCTTTTAAATTATTTTGTGCTATTGATACTACTCTCTACTCAGCACTGGTGAGGCCACTCCTGGAGCACTGTGTATGGTTCTGGACTCCCTTGTACAAGAGAGATATGGATGTACTGGAGAACATCCAGTGAAGGGCTACAAAAATGATTAAGGGACAGGAGCTTCTCTCCTATGAGGAAAGGCTGAGAGAGCTGGGACTGTTCAACATGGAGAAGAGAAGGCTCAGGGGGATCTCAGCAATAGCTATAAATACCTGAAGGGAGGTTGCAAAGAGGATGGAGCCAGGCTCTTTTCAGTAGTGCCCAGTGACAGGACCACAGGCAATGGGCACAAACTGAAACTCAGGAAGGGCACAAACTGAAACACGAACACGCATTCGGTCTGAACATTAGGCAACACTTTTTTCTACTGTAAGACTGACTGAGCACTGGCACAAGTTGCCCTGGGAGGTTGTGGAGTCTCCGTCCCTGGAGATATTCAAAAGCGATCTCAACACGGTCTTGGGCAACAAGCTGTAGGTGGTCCTGCTTGAGCAGGGGTGTGGACCAGATGACCTGCAGAGGTCCCTTCCAACCTCAAGCCTTTTGTAATTCTGTGATACACTGAAACATCTAACTTTCAAAATTATTTGATTTTGGGGAATGTGAAAGTTGAAAAACAAGAAAACAGTAACAGCAATTGTGCGAGCAGCTCACAAAGGGAAACAGAACTGCTAACAGCAATATAGAATATTTTCTCATACAAAACCTAATGCCTGAACTGAAAGGTATCCAAATCAGTAAATACAGGAGGGAGAGAAAAAGGGGGAAGGCAAGAAAGAATGTGTTCTATTTTTGCATTTCCATTTAAATGTCCCCTTTACTTTTCTGCTGATACAGGAACTTTTTTTGTTGTGCTTTCTATATATTCACTAAGAGTATACCTGCATAACTGTACCAGAACCTTTGGCATGGCTGTTGCTTCAAGAAAGCTGCAAAAGAAACAACTCTTTTATTTGAATTCCTGGTTGCGAGTCTTACATAATTAGTGTATTTCCTCAGCTACAAAGTTTTTATCATTTGAAGGCCCCACTACTTTTATATTACATTAATCAAAAGAGGTAGCCAGCCATTAAACTAAATAGCATAACTTCTTCAGGATGCAGAAGCAGGCACAATCACTATATATGTTGTGGACAGGCTGGACCTGAGTGTCAAAGACACAGTAAAAGCCTAAAAAATGCTCAGTGTCTGAAATAGAATTGCAAAAGAACCTCAGTTACTATTAGATCCCAACTACTATTTTATGGAGGCTCAAGACACAAGGTACAGTGTTGAGCTGTGCTGTAGCACGTATCTGAGAGACTGGAAGACTAAGGGTTTTTTGTATCACTGGTATTACTAGAGAAGCTCCCATCACTGCAAAATGCCCTTAATTTCTTTACTGTGTTTGGGACTCTTTCCATTTGTTTTTTTTTTACCANCTATAAGACTTTTGAGTACTAAGGAAGGGAAAAGAAAAGAATTAGGAAAGCAAATAGTAAAAAGTCTTGTAATAAAGGTTTTAGCTTGACTTTGTTTTCGTTCCTACACTTGTGTGCAACTGTGAGCAAAGTATTTAATCTTGTGCCACAGTCCTTCTTTGTAACAAAAGGAAAAAGTTATATTCATCCTTTCTTTTATTGTCTTGTCTATTTGTATTACAAACTCGTTGAGACACTAGTTATCATTTGTTATATATAGGTGCAACAAGAAGTGGAGGAACAAAAAATGGGCTAATTTTGTCTGGGGTAGGTGGGACCTACATTAATATTGAAAGTCAAAGGCAAATTTATGTGTGAAGAACAGGCTTTGTATATGATGCATGGGACATACAAGGAAAAAATTCTGCATGCAACCTTTTGAAAGGAATTTTAAAGAAGGCCTCATTCTTCCTTTTTAGATTTCTGCTTGAAATGGTGTCTTTGAAACTTAGTATTTTTCACACGGATCATTTTATTTCACTGAGTTTTGTGTATAGCTGAAATAAATAATTCTGCTTTTGTTTTATTAAGAGCAATTTCATTTATGTAACACCTGATGTTCAAACATCTGTGTTTGTGCACCAGAATTGTCAAAGATATTGGTTTAGTTTTGGAAGTAAGTTTATTGGCTGACTGTGAGAGTGAGTTGTATGTGATACATCACATTGTGTTTTACAGGAACCAAGAATAAAGTTTTATAATTTCTTTTTTTTTTTTTTAGTATCTCAGTGACAGTGCTAGAAATCTTATTTTTTCAGACCGATTTGATTGGAGGGGGGTTTGGGATTTGATTGTTTTTTGAAGTAGGAATGTGTTTTTACATAAATACTAAAGCCCAACTAAATTTCTCAAATAAGTCAAGTGCTTTACTAGAAGAAAGATAAAATACTGGTCTTAGCTGATGCCCATACAGAACTGTAGGAGGGATGAATGTGAGGTGAGGGAAAAAGCAGGTAACTGTGATTTGGTATGAGAGCTTTGCCTTTCCATTCATCTTAGTTTAATGATAGCTCTTGNATCAAAAGAGGTAGCCAGCCATTAAACTAAATAGCATAACTTCTTCAGGATGCAGAAGCAGGCACAATCACTATATATGTTGTGGACAGGCTGGACCTGAGTGTCAAAGACACAGTAAAAGCCTAAAAAATGCTCAGTGTCTGAAATAGAATTGCAAAAGAACCTCAGTTACTATTAGATCCCAACTACTATTTTATGGAGGCTCAAGACACAAGGTACAGTGTTGAGCTGTGCTGTAGCACGTATCTGAGAGACTGGAAGACTAAGGGTTTTTTGTATCACTGGTATTACTAGAGAAGCTCCCATCACTGCAAAATGCCCTTAATTTCTTTACTGTGTTTGGGACTCTTTCCATTTGTTTTTTTTTTACCACTTACCTGGGGAAACAAACTTCCACACAGCTTACCAAGAGTCAACAACTGTTACCAATAATGATCTAAGTCATTATTTAAAACTTTTAATTGTTATGAAATACCAACAACTCTTGGACTGTTAGGCAGATGATATATTTCATGATCATGGAACACAAGTTTCATGGTAAGTATGAAAAAAGACAGCCACATAAAGTTCTCACCTTTCTTCTGCTTGCTAGCTGATAATCTTTGTTCCATATATACTGAAAATATATATTTAATTCCAAAATATCAGAAGAATACATCACTTACTGACTTTTTATTTATCATAGTTTAGAAAGATCACAGGCTTAAAATAACATGTTAATATATTTATTTTGTTTATCAAAATTTAATTTAAATATTTAAAATATATTTTTCTATAAGACTTTTGAGTACTAAGGAAGGGAAAAGAAAAGAATTAGGAAAGCAAATAGTAAAAAGTCTCGTAATAAAGGTTTTAGCTTGACTTTGTTTTCGTTCCTACACTTGTGTGCAACTGTGAGCAAAGTATTTAATCTTGTGCCACAGTCCTTCTTTGTAACAAAAGGAAAAAGTTATATTCATCCTTTCTTTTATTGTCTTGTCTATTTGTATTACAAACTCGTTGAGACACTAGTTATCATTTGTTATATATAGGTGCAACAAGAAGTGGAGGAACAAAAAATGGGCTAATTTTGTCTGGGGTAGGTGGGACCTACATTAATATTGAAAGTCAAAGGCAAATTTATGTGTGAAGAACAGGCTTTGTATATGATGCATGGGACATACAAGGAAAAAATTCTGCATGCAACCTTTTGAAAGGAATTTTAAAGAAGGCCTCATTCTTCCTTTTTAGATTTCTGCTTGAAATGGTGTCTTTGAAACTTAGTATTTTTCACACGGATCATTTTATTTCACTGAGTTTTGTGTATAGCTGAAATAAATAATTCTGCTTTTGTTTTATTAAGAGCAATTTCATTTATGTAACACCTGATGTTCAAACATCTGTGTTTGTGCACCAGAATTGTCAAAGATATTGGTTTAGTTTTGGAAGTAAGTTTATTGGCTGACTGTGAGAGTGAGTTGTATGTGATACATCACATTGTGTTTTACAGGAACCAAGAATAAAGTTTTATAATTTCTTTTTTTTTTTTTTAGTATCTCAGTGACAGTGCTAGAAATCTTATTTTTTCAGACCGATTTGATTGGAGGGGGGTTTGGGATTTGATTGTTTTTTGAAGTAGGAATGTGTTTTTACATAAATACTAAAGCCCAACTAAATTTCTCAAATAAGTCAAGTGCTTTACTAGAAGAAAGATAAAATACTGGTCTTAGCTGATGCCCATACAGAACTGTAGGAGGGATGAATGTGAGGTGAGGGAAAAAGCAGGTAACTGTGATTTGGTATGAGAGCTTTGCCTTTCCATTCATCTTAGTTTAATGATAGCTCTTGTACACACATATGCTCCTTCTCTGCATTGTCTTTTATTTGCTTTGTCTGTTTAATTGAATTAATTAATTCTTCAGAATTTACCAAGGTTGCTACTGAAATGGCAGGTTAGATGGTTTTGTAACATGTTGTAAGGCTGATACACGCCCAGGTCTAGCAAATGAGGAGAGGGAACTTCATGATAATTGTGGGTCCTCTGCAACTTAAATAGAGGGTTAGGAGATTGCTACGTCTCTCCAGCAGCCGGGTCATACCTGTCAGTTGTTAATTACTTGGAATAAGGAACAATGATTGTGATACACATTTAAAATTTAGAATTTTCCAAATTATTCTGTCCAGATTAAAACACCATAACTCTCCCTGGAACTAATTTGTATTTATGCATTGTGCTGTGAACCAATTTTTGGTAAAGGAGGGAGGAGACTGAAAATGTAAAGAATGTGGCAATTTAAATTCTTGAGGAATCCTATTTCCTTGATCATAGCAGAGCAGAAAAAGCAAACTGCCAGTAATTTAAATATGATAATTTCTGTCATAACTTGACAGCAGATGTGAACAAAAGAGACATGAAATAGATGAAGACAGAGGAAAATTGAGAGCACAGAAGCTAGTGTATGCAGAGCCGGATGATCTCTGTTGAAGCAACGTGACTTTACTTGGTTTCTATAAATGCTCTGCAGCTAAATGAATGTAAGTCAGATTTTTTTTTGGCAGGCAGCATTCTCTTTGACTTGGCTTATAAATGAAAGTGGGATGAAAGATTTCTTCCACATAGCAAGATCATTTAATCAGTCCTTCCTTAAACTGCACATACATCTTTCTACAAACAAGCACTACAAAAACAGGTTAGAAAAAGGAAGGCGCAACCATAGAAAGAAAGAAGGTGCTGTTGCAGTTGCAGCACTAAGCTTGCTAAATTGAGGATTCTCTGTATCCTACTTAAGATACCTGGTATGGACTAGGAGTGTTGTACCATGGGCTATAACCGAGATACATCTGTAAGTAGATGTGTGTCTGTGTATCCTTGCATTTTATAGCTCAGTTCCTAAAAAAAACCCAGTGTGCTTTAATTAGGGCCATTTTTAAACCCTGTTATACGAGCAAAAAGAAGCAGGGGGAGTTGACAGGTTTTGATTGTTTCACTTGTTCAGTATTATCATTACTTTGTAGCAAAGTGGTCGGAGAGAGCTGTAGCTATAACTAGCACTTGTTTATTAAAACATTTATCATAAACAAATTACTGCTTCTGTCCTTAGGTCCCGGATTAAATTCTGAACTCATGTTTCTTACAGGCAGCAAATTCTCATTTTAAAATGCCTGTGATAAAGGCTGGGTATATTTTCCTCCCTCTGAAAATGCACATGTGCATATTTAAACAAGTTACAATGTGAGCTACACCTACAGAGCAAATTATGTGCACCTCCGGGAGGAAGAGAGGGGGTGGAAAAGGATATGTCCTCGCCTTTGCAGAGCATGAATGCACATTATGGATGTCTAATGGTTTTGTCTTGCTCTTCCCCTCCCTGCATTTCCACGGCCTGTTCCTCTCATCTCCAGGCCACACTGGCCTTAACAGCCTGTATTTACTGGCTGTTACTACTGTCAATAGCTGTCCCTATCAGCAAAGTGGAACCTCTGTATGCCTCTGGAGAGGAGTTTAGGCAAGGAACAGCAAGTACAGCCTCTTGGGTGACTGTCTGATCAGCAGAGAACACCACGGAGAAAATAAAACAAAAGTGGCATCTCATGCCCTTTTCATAACTGACATGTAATTTGAGGAACAGCCCATCGTATGGAACATATGGCTACCCTGATCTCTGCACTACTATTGATCTAGTCCTTTACTGTCAGGAATTTTCTGTGAACCATATGTGTCTTTCTAAATAATCATTTGAACCTATGATTACACATTTTAATATCCTATATGCGCAGTCCCATAACATTGTGTCCTTTGAATACCTCACACTTTAACCCAGAGTATCTTGATGAAGTTTGCCCTGTTGTCTGCTAAATCCCTTTGCACAATTTTTACAGATTCATGATAGGAAAAGCCATTACATAAAACAAATACCAATGGCTCATGGGCATAAGCCAGCTGGGAAGCTCTTAAAGAGTGCTGCTGTAGGCGTACATTGTACATCATTCACAGATAAGGACACATCTCACTGGAGGTTTGGTTTCAACACGTTTCTGATGACAGTTAACACTGGAACAGGCTGTAGACTTAGAAGATGACTTAACCTCCACCGAAAAATAGATTCAGAGTAAATTATTTGGACTGTATATGCTTTGCATCTTGGGTTTCTGCCTAGGCCCCAGTCAGTGTAAACCTTTTATGGATGTCAGTGAGCCTTGTATTAAAAACATACTCTGCAGATTACTTCCTTGTTGCCACATCTTCTTATTCCTGCTTAGTTTTATATACTCATGTGTAATAGTGCTGAATTTAAAGTGGAAAAAAAGGATTTTTTACTATTTAAGGTGTGCTTATTTTGACCCATTATTAGTATCTGTAGCCTTGCCATTTCAGGAAGATCCAGACCAAAGATTTCCAGATGACGGATTTCTTTCTACTTTTGCCTTATAATTGCCAAACTTATTTATGTGATCATTTTGGAAGACGCTAATATACTTTCTTTCAAACCCTAGGCCTATAGAACACTTGTATATTGTAAATCGTTTATATTCCCTTCTTTTCCTTGTAGATGCATATACATCCTGCACAGATACCCAGTATTTGCATTGTGTTCACAACCATTATAAATGTTTGAAAACAGACTGTAACACATTATAATGAATTGGCCTTGTCCATCATGTTAGTTTTTAAATGTAATTTTTGTAAATTTAAAAATGTAATTCCAAATACGCATTCTGTGCTGGAATATTCCCACTTAGATGCCAGATATACAAATGCAAAACCATTCCAGATATGAGAAATAAAATCCAGAATTCTCCCAATATTGCTATGTGATACTCAGCCTATTAAAAATTGGTATGGCAGGGGCCAAGAACTGTTGCATCATTAATAAACAAACCATCATTCATTCTGTTAACATGGGCTCTCAGTTTTTAACTCAGAAGCCTACTCTTTCATTTTAGATTTGAAAACTCACACAGGAGGAAAGGCTTGAAGTTGAATTCAGACCTGCAATTTGCCTGTCAGGAGATTATCTCCCTTATTCACGTTAAGGAATTGCAGATTCTTTTGACTTAGAAGTATAATGGCTCAGGATGTTTAATTTGCAATCAGCAGGACTAACAGTGAGTGTGCTCATTCCATATGGCTGCAGTCAGAAAAAGCAGAGCATCAGAATTCAAACTGTTATCCAGATTGAATTCTTTTTATCTGAGTCAACTTCCAGATTTTCCATCAAAATGCAAGCTTCCTTGCGCTTTCTCAATGTTAGATCTGAACAGCTGTATCATAACCAACCTCATTAATTCAGCAGGAGTAACTTTCCCCAATGCATGGTATTTCTATGGGAACCCAGAGAAAGTTCCTCCTTCTGCCTTAGAAATGCTTTTTCTTTGAATAAACTGGAGATTCCTATGGCATAGTAACAGTAAGAACAAATGTAACATTACAAAGACCTAAACTACGTGAAGAGTGAATAGTATTGTAAGCCCAACATTAGTGTGTGAAGCTGAAATGGCTTTCCTGTTGCCATGTCTTAAAAGAATGAAAGCAAACACTACGGACTTTGTGTGTTTCCTGATTTTCTATAGTGCTAAGAAAATCTTAAGTCCTTAGCAAGTAAGTATCAATAATTACCAGCCTTCTTTAATAAATCAACACTTAATTACCAGTTTGACAGGTCATAGAAGTAAAAAGAAGTTGCCAAATACAGAAGAAGAAGAAAGTGCCATTTAAAGTTTTTGATTTATAGCAGTATTCCTGCCAGTAAGGGAAGAGGAACAATTCATAATGAAATTTAATTTCCATTTAACATGCTTTGGAATCTCACATGTGGCTTTATTATGTTTTTTATCAAACTAAAAGTAAAACAACATTAGTTACAGCACGAAATTTTCAGCAAAGTTTTGTTTAAAAATCCATTTCCAGATGGTCTCTGTGATATGAAGGCAAGTCATGCATGAAACAACAGATTTACTATGGTAAATATGTTTATTTACTTAGTATTTATTTACTGTGTATTTTTACGACAATTGCAAAGCTGCTGTTGTTTTATAGCATATTTTATTGTTGAAGTTGCTTTGTGTCAGTGATGAACAAGTGGAACGGGCAGATAAATTTACATAAAAATAAATAGGTAGGATTTTGAATGCGTAAGATCCTCTGTAAGCATCAGTTTAAGCAACAAAATCATGTTTGGGTTTTCAGTAGTTCAGAAGATAAATATATGTAACATTGTCTATTGTAAAAGGATATTTTGGAGAATTTTAAAAAACACAGCAAGTCCTCAATAGAATTAACCTCATATTAAAGTTACTTGGCTTTTTATTTACTATTTTTTGTAGCAACTTTCCTGTGGTAGTTATATTAAAAAGTAACCTCATTTTAAATGATGATTTAAGTTTTTGAAATTTTTTCCCGTGTCTGTAGAACATCAAATGACAATTTTATAGCATGCTATTTTTCAAAAGTTACATCATTTCACGAACGGAGGCATTTCTTGCCATGCTGGCTTTTCAAGAACGATAGCAGAGCAAATAGCTGTAGTAACTGTTCTGTAAGGTGTGTATGCTCTATATAAGGGTTCAAACTTAAAAATAAATAGCTTTTTGTTCTTTTTAGTTTTCTTTTCAGGGAGAGGAGGGGTTTGTCAGCAGATCCGAAATAGCTAAATGAAATTATAGATGCTCTGAGTGTGAATAGACTTTCTAAGATAACGTTAAAAACAGTCCCTTCACCAGTCTCCAGGCCACCAGCTTGGGTACAGCTGTCAGCAGCACCATGTGTTCCTGTTACAATCAAAAAGTTGTGTGCAGCCGTGTTTAACTGACAACGTCACAAGGCCTTTAACACGAGTGGACTGAATGATTCATTACAATTCAGCTTATGAGTTGCGTAGTTCAATGATTTATCTTCATAAAATGCTAGTGACAGCCTCTGTTATGCATCAGAATGTTGTTAACCCAAGTAAAGTATGATGCAAAGATAATACTTTTTCATGATTTATTGACTGTGGGTCCTATAATTACTAATTATGCATATGACAGACCACCAAATGCATAAAATGCAACAGAAAATCTGCAATGAAAAATTATTATAGCAGTACAGTTCAAGTTCCTGTCAAAAAGAAATTTTACAGTCAGAGGGACGTGAAATTTTCTGACCCTGAAAAATCTATATTTGCTTTAATAGTTTTTAATAAAAGCTGCAGAAAGGCAAGGGAGGGGGGCAGGAAAGATGTACCAGGTTTTAGCCTCTCTGCTTTCTATTGTGGTCTCACTTGTGATCTAAAAAGCAAAGAAATTATTAAAAGGTGAGTGGATAGATAAAAATATTTGGAAAATACATCTTAATTATTGATAATTCCTTAAGTGGCACTTTATTCTTCAGAACTGGATGATGATTACTGACAAACATTGAGACTAAACTGTACATTTTCCTTTATTTTTTTTCATGGTATAATTTATTTATTTTCTTGCCTACTAGAACAAAGGAAAAATGAAATAAAATATAAAGGTATTCGTGAAGTAAAAAGCAATAACCAAGTGGCTATTACAACTGTGTAGTCAATAAAGAGCTTAAAAAAGACTTTTGAGATGTGTATTTGTATTACACTTCACTGTAATAAACTGATGAACTATTAGAATCTATCATTATTCCCCCTATTAAAATACCCAAAGGAAATTGAACAGAAAAAAACCCCTTACTATCTATGAACAACTTTCACACTTGAGTTTGAATCTTCAGCTTCCATGAAAATATAAAATTGACAATACCACTCTAATAACTGCTGGTCATTCTGCTCACACAAAGATCTTCTGAAGTTGCTGGAGCTGCATTGCAAGGCAGAAATTTATTCTAAAAGTGGCTGTGGCATAATTATTAGCTTCATTGGTGGTGATTTCAGTTTCTCAGAAAGTCAAGGTTCAGTTATTACCTCCAAGACTAAGTTACCTCTGGAGACCTTGCAAACCTGAACCACATTCTTCCCTACACACACAGGCATGCAGCTTCCATTAACTGTAAGGGTGACTGCATAAGTAAAGCTGTTGGATGTCTTTTTCTTTTGAGTATGTATGTAGTACAGTGGAGCCCTAATTACTGATCAGACCCTACTTTAACAGATGTAAGCGTGTAGGAGTATTTTTGTTTTTATTTGATGACATGTAACCAGTACTGTATTTTTACTTTATGAAGAAGTAATAATTTTTAAAAATATATTTTAGTAATTACATTCCATGTGCAAACTACAAACCAGTAAGGCTCGATCTTAAAAAGATATAGATCTCATAAGGATATACTTTCTTATGTCATAATAGTAGTAAATGCATTTTTTTCTCAATAATGAATCTCAGACTCTCTGGTTTACAAAGATCTTCTGATTTAATTTAGCTTCACATAGAATATAGTGGGACAACACCACCAATCTTGAGAGATTTGCTTCTCTACTCTGGTTTGCCTACTTTAAAGAAAAGGTGTATCTGCCCATATTTACTGTTCTAACTCAGGGTTCCATTACACACTTAAACCTGTAAAATAGCATAAGTAGGATTGATAAATATTACCTCATAAAATTTTTCAAAGTATTCCTATTTTTGAAAAATGCATCTTTGTAAGAGTGTATTGAAATCCAAACCAGAAAATTCTCTTCAATGCCATAGGTATGTATGACATTGCATATGTATAGGAAGACTTCTTCAAAATAGCTCTTATATTAATTTTTTTATAGCATAGGAGGTGATGTTAGTATGTTATTTGACAATGATTATGTTGTGGTAAGCATTAGAAATTAGTGATTAAAGGATAATACTTTAAGGCAGAGTTTTGACCACAAAGGGACAAAATAGGCACTTGATAGGTAAGAACAAAGCAATTTCATATTCAAGATAGAGAATGCAGTATTTATAATTTTCCTAGCTGTGCCTTTGTTGTTTTAAAATCTTTTACTCCCATCATGCATTTTTCCATCAAGCGAGGTTTTAGAGGGATTGTACTGTGAATAAAATTTAGACAGGGTTATAAAAATACAGTTTTTCTACTCATACGTAGGGGGAGGCAGTTAAACAGAAGTTAAACAGATTTACTTCAAGTTCAGGAGGTATTAATTTAATGCAGGATGATTCCCTCACTGTCAGAACAGATTTCGTAATTATGAGTGGGTACAGGATATATAAACGGAGTTGGGAGTGAATTTTTTTTATAATGAAATCTAGTAGCAGTGTAACTGGGAAAAGCTGCTGCCTCTCCACTACAATGATTTTTATTATTCCAGCCTGGTAGGTGTGAAAGTTACTGCAGCTCATCTAAGACAGCTCCCCAAAAATTTAGGGTTTTTCCATATGCTGGCCTAAATTCTCATCTGGTACAGATGCCTGTAGGTTCAGGACTTCAGCAGAGGTATTTTAATCAGATCACTGTTGCAGTTACCTCTCCAGCAGCATTAACCCCACCTGAACTCCCTGTAGCTTAAGGACAAAGACATATGTATGTGGATCTTTAATCATTTTTTTTACAATTTTTGAGACACGTGATTTTAAGTTTGTATTGATAACATCACAATTTCAGATCCCTTAATCCCTCTGTTACCAACTAGCAGATACAGATATGACATGCATGTGAGGTACATGTGACTGTGTTTCTCCCACGCCAGCTTTCCCAGTGTTCTCCCAGTCATATTGACAGAGCTGTTCTATTCCTGGCTCTCCTCCTTTACAGCCGGCGGATTCAGTCTGGATTTCAAAGGTAGCACTTCTAGCACCCAACACTGTAGCAGTGCTCAGCTCTGATCTCACTGCTGTGCTGAGTGATCCACCACTGTGTGGCTGCATTTGAAAGAACTGCCTCTGCCCTCTCATCAGGGGTGGGCTGGAGTTGTTCCTCATTTTCTAGCAGTCTAGGGAAACTTTACTGAAATTCCAGGTTCATCTAACGCTGTGGTAAGGAGCAGCAAAACAAGGCAGTGTATGTTTGAAGAATAGATAGTTTGATACCTTTTCAAAGTCATAAGGTTTAGTCATTTAAACTACACATTTCTCTGTGATAACCCCTGGTGAAAGGTGCAGATGAGATGAAATGCTGCCATATTGAACTGGCAGGGAAACAGAGGGGCTGGAGGCGTTTTCAAGTTTCGTTGCTTCTTAGAACTTTTATGCTGAAAGGCTGCTTTCATTAGATGAAAATGAACACATGAAATACGTTCAAATACTTCCTCCTAAATGAACACATGAAATACGCTTTTAAAACCTAGGACGGAGTTCATGTACAGAGTGAGAGTACATGCTTTCTGCTGAATTTCGTCTTGACTTTGAGGTATAACTTGCATTGTCCAAGAGCAGTCCGTGCAAGGCAATATTTAGTAAAATGCAAAGCAGTCCTGCAATGCTGCTATTTCAATTATGTTTTCATGGTTTTCTTAGAATACTGCTGCCTTAGGTCCAAATACAAATACTGTGGTTCCCTTTGAGACACAGTACATTTTATTATATTTTATTTTATATATATCTGCTACTGTGACCTTAACAAAGAAAACATAATGCATAAAAAGCTATTTTTAGTTAATAAAGTGGACCATTTGAAGCAATCATTATAGTAAGACTTTACTCTGATTCACAAAGAACTTTATTCTTTTTTTTTCTGTTGGCTTTCTGGTTTTGAAAAACATGTATCTACTTAACACAAATGAAAAATGAATCTGTGCCAGAAAATACATGCAAATGCTGGGGCAAATACACTGTTCTTGGGGCATGGAGATGCCACTTGCACTTCTCCCTTGCAGTAGGTCTGATACCTCACAGAGTGCTATGGCGGGGCAGTGCTTTATCACTTTTTTCAGTAAGGCTTTTGATAGATGAGCACAGACTGCTTTCTTTTCAAATCAAGATCCCAATATCCTCAGCAAATGCTTTCAAATTTTAGACCTGGCTATGTCTGCAGTGGCAAGCAGTGCAGCACGATAGGAGTGGATCTGCAGAGCAGAACAGTTCATGCTGAGAGCTGAAAGTCCCTGCAATGTCATTTGCACACTTGAGACTGGGGCTTGTTAGTTAGCTTAGTTTCATCTGAAGGAAATCCAGTCCTCAGGCTTTAAGACTGATACTGATACAAAGCAAGGTTCATTATGTGGGACAGTTGCGAGATTTGCTTTATACACACACCCCAGCAACAAACTAAAAACTGAGTGTAGTTTACATGTAAACCTCAACCTCCACCTCTATAGGTGTCTGGTTCACGCACAAAACTGCAGAGCTCACAGCTTTTGTTTATGGCTGCAGAACTGGTCTAAAGCAAGGTTAAATCCATCCTCAAGGTGTCATTAACAGGGTCTCAACCACAGCATGGATAGTAATTCCAAGAAAATCAGTATTCAGATATAGCACTGTTTGGTTCTAGCAGTGAAGCATCCCAAGTTTAAAGAATAAATGATTTAATGTAGTTTGAGTTTCAAGAAAAAAGATCATGAAGAAGCACTAATTGATTGATCATTGATATTTGCTAGATTATGTCCACATTTAGTATTTTTTTTTCTGGTGGGGAGCAGTGGGTTTGCTTTTCCTATAGTTCATGCTTCTGCGACAGAGGCAGAGGTTCAGCTAAATCCTTGTAAAAAGTGCTGTATTGTGTTCAGAAGAAAAAGTGCAATGTTTCTACTATTTATTACAGGAGGCATATATATGATGAAGATAAAATGATAAAAAGGATTTTTGTATAATAGGACTAAGATATGAAAAGGGGCGGCTATGTGAATTTAGTTTCAGAAAATCTTGTGCCTAGAGCTTTGTACACCTTCTAAACAGGAGGCTAATGAAAGCGTTATGGGTGCTGATTTAAAAGTATTGCCAAATGAACAACATAAAGCTATCTTAGTGTACCACAAGTAAGGTGATAAACCTCGATCGCCTCTTCCCCCATCATATGCTTCAAACTCTCAATCATGCTAGAAAATGTGCACTGAAAGACCCGTTTGGATGTCTGAGACATATTTAGTCCCCAGTTTGGCAGAGCACTTAAAGATGTGCACGGCTTTTATACCCTTGAGTGATCTCCAACTAAAGCATGCTTTTAAATATTCTTGTCTTTAAATATTCAGAGCTATCGCTAAGAAGCTTGTCTCAGGGATTTCAATATCAAAACAAAGTTGCACTTGATTTTTGCTGCTGGTCAGAAAATGTCAATTTACCTTTAGTGACATGGAGGTTTTTTTGGTTTTCTTTTACCTGCTTTTTCTTACCCACATAACCCTCCCCGCCAAGTTCTGTTTGTAATGAAGTATTCTGTTTAAGCCAAAGTAAAAGCATTCAAGTTGGGCAACTGTGAGAAAATCTAGGAAAATAAGAATTTGTCTATGCTGCTTTTAACTGAATACTTCACTGTTATGAAATTAAAAGTTACAGATTCACTTTCCTCCCCTGTCTGGAATATCTAGTTATTTTATTTTTATATATTATTTATCCAGCATGAATGTGCAAAGAATTAGGCACTGTTTCTGTCATGCTTTCTTAAGTATCTGAACTTGATGAGTCCAAAGATAAGGCAAAGTAGGTTACCTGATGTATTCTTTTCACAATGAAGCTATCTAAATGATAAATATACAGTAAGTATTATAATTAATTGTAGAGATGGCAGAAAGGATTCCAATTCAGAAGGGCAACCCCAAAAAGAGCTAAAGAAATGTATCTAATATGGATAAATGTGACAGAATAATAGTCAAAAAACAAATACCTTAAAGTTTCATAAGATTAAAAGAAAAGTTCTGATTAGCTCACTGAAATAAAAATATTAAGATGCTGAGCATATTAAAATAATAATAATTCAGTGAAGAATGGTATCTGGCAGGTGACTGTATCTTGTGATTTAACACCAGCCAGCAACTAGGACCACCCAGCTGCTCGCTCACCCCCTCAGTTGTGATGGGGGATAGAATCAGAGGAGTAAAAGTGAAGAAAAACTCATGGGTTGAAATAAATAAAGAAACTTTAATAGCCAAAGCAAAACCCGAGCATGCAAGCAAAGCAAAACAAGGAATTAATTCACTACATCCCATCAGTCAGGCAGGTGTTCAGCCATCCCCAGGAAAGCAGGGCTCCATCACACGTAATGGTTACTTGGGTAGACAAATACCCTCACTCCAAACGTGTCTCACACTTCCTTCTTCTTACCCAGTTTTATATCCTCAGCCTGATGTCACATGGTATGGAAAATCCCTTTGGTCAGCTGGGGTCAGCTGTCCCAGCTGTGTCTCTGCCCAACTTCTTGTACACCCCCAGTTTACTCACTGACCAGGCGGTGTGAGGAGCAGAAAAGGCCTTGACTGCTTGGCAACAACTAAAACCACCAGTATGCTATCGACACCATTCTCATCCCAAATCCAAACCAGAGCACTACTCCAGCTGCTAGCAAGAAAGTTAACTCCATCCTAGATGAAACAATGACACTGTAAAAATGAAGTTAAATCTTTGTAAGTAAAATGCTGTTTCTAGGATATTTTATTTCTTACAATTTACAAGAAAAAAGAAGAAAAATGAAATATAAACCCTGTTACAGAAATCTGGAGGTTTCTTACATGAAATGTGTATGTAGGATAAAGAGTAGTTAAATTACCGATTTAAGTAAAGAAAGAATGTTGATTGTGTTCTGTCTACTCTTAGATGTAGATAACTGTGTTCAAGTCTGAAATATGATGATACATTATCTGGATATGGGCCACAATGCTGTATATATCATGTTGTCAGTTAAAAAACAGATAAAGCTAGATGCTGATCTGGAAAGCGTTTTTAGGAAGTTAGGAACAGTTATGCTAAGTAACTGGTGTGCGACCACAGTCTATTTCTTAGTAAAGATTAATCCTGTAGCCATTAATTGAGATGATTATCATTGAGCATGTACAAAATCCTGTGCAGTTCCAGGGGACCATATTGCATTATTAGAGCCAACATTTTCTGATTTGACATGGACTGGAATAGAGGAAGAGCGCAGCCAAAAATGGATTATTTGTTCATTAACAACAGCATCCGTTCTGCAAGCTGAGACACATATAGAGATTCCAATTTCCAGATGTATATATTTTCATATCTAAGGCACAATAACACTACAATATTTTTTTTCCTGAGAATAAAGAATGTGAGAAGAGCAGTGAGAGGAGAGGAAAAAGCTTGTGCTTGAAAAGCTAGAATTATTTCAGCTGTTGCATGAGATTCTAAGCTTAGAATTTGCAAAACATTATTTTTTCTGTCATTCAAGTGCAAACAATCTTTCATCTGGTTTTATTAGTTTTCAGTAAAAGACAGAACAAAAAAATCATTACAAGTTTGACAATTATTTACCAGGTTTATGGTCCCTTTCATTGAAATCACCAGTAGTCAAGCCTGTTATAAGAATAGGTTTGAATGTTAAGGGTCTGCAGCATTGTAGCTGTATGTATTTGCTGTATTTTCAGTTTACTACACAATAGTATTAACTATGGAAATAGGAAAATGACCTACTTTTTTTTCTTTTTTTTTTTTTTTAAATACCTCCTATATATACAAGGCTAGAGATGTGTTTAAAACGAAGCGTTCATCTTTTTCTTCTGGCTTTAACTTGCAGAGAAAACCCAGTATTAATAAAACATCACCAATGGGAAAATTTTGGCATGTTTCCAGTTGCTCACCTTAAGAACTCTAAGCTTCAAAATCAGGGCAAAATTTGTCAAACCTGTTTTGTTTTTATTGGAAAACAGGGGTTTCCATCATTAAAATCCCTTCAAGGACTGCATATGACACTGTCTTTGTTTACTGATCATCTGGATAGCTGAAAAATTAATAAAACAAAAAATGTAAAGGTCTTCTCTGAATCATAAATAATAAAACAGATAATATACTTAGCTGATTCCATAAACTTCCTAAAATATTACCATAGGAAGAGCTGTGGTTTTGTTTTTCCTTGAAAATAAGATTAGTTAAACATAGAAAAGTATGGATCCTGTAATTACATCCTGGTGACTTTTTTTTTTTCTGATTGCATATTAATGGCATATATTGCTGTATATTTGAACACAACTGAGTGTTTCACACAACTTGTTTTCTTATAGTCGGGAATATTGTTGCAAAGTTGTACTGAATTAATGACGGATTAGGCAGGAACAGCAACTACACCACCATCTCCAGATGAAAAGTGGTGCTGGCTGGCTAAAGCGAAAGCAGTTACAAACCTCTCTCTGCCTTCAGCCTCAGAGAGGATGTCTTGCCATCGGCAGAGAAACCTTGACTGGACTTCTGGATTCCTGGATTAAAGGGAATCCACACAGTCATTGCTGAATACCCAGGGAAGGGAAGCCTCCTTGTTTCCAGCACCTCTGAGGCTTGTTCATGTGTCCACTCCCTGTTCTGCTCTGGAGTCTCCCCAATTGGACGCGTTCCTGGGTGATCTCCTAATAAGAATTTACAAAATTACAATATAAAATATTTACTGTAACAGTAGGAATTAAACACCTGTATGCAGCTGCATAGCCTTACATTGCTTCAGTGCTTCAAGGAGTGCTGATACCATTCTTTCCCTGTTTTATTCTTAAACATTTCAGCTGAATTTTGGGTTACAGTCATATATCAAAATTATGACGAGGTCCTGTTCTGATGTAGCAGATGTTATGCTGCTGACTTCAGAAGAGTTCTGTCCATTTATATCAGCAGACTGTATAATCCAGCACTCATTAATAGCCACTGCATGGGTCAGTACCTTTTGCAGGAAGATCTGATCTCCCAGGATTAACTGCAGAAGAATTGGAGATTTTTACTACTGTATTTTCTTCAAGGCATAACTCGACCAGATGTTATCTTTCTAAGTTCTCCATTATGTATTAAACTCTTGTACTTTTTCGGTATTCGATAATCTAGTCCTTCTTCAATGTCTGTAATAAGCAAAACATCTGTTTCTTCTTGTTCAATCAAAGTGCCTACCTCAAGAGTCCTACTTTTAAAATAATGTAATTTAAATAGAAATCCTAGATAGAGAGAATGCATTTCATTAACATATTTAATTTGCATATGAAACCATCTTTTCCACAACTCAGCAGGGAATTTGTGACGGTAGCAGTATGCAGGCTTTTTTCTCAACTTGTACACCAGAAAGTTAAAGAAAAAAAGAATGCAAATAAATATATGTATCAGCTCAGATGAGAGAGATTAAACTGTAATGAGAAATCATTGTGAAGTTGGGATGTTGTCCATTCTAACCATTCCAGCTGAAAATTCTTTTAATAGAAAGTGCCATATTCTATTCTATTGGACGCGTTCCTGGGTGATGTGCTCTAGGTGGCCCTGCTCTGGCAGGGGGGTTGGACTAGATGATCTTTCGAGGTCCCTTCCAACCCTATGATTCTATGATTCTTAATATTGGGTCTTGGTTTGCAGAAAGATCTCAGTTAAGCTTAATTTCTTTTAAGTCCAAGCAGAAATAATTCCTCAATATACCTGAGGCATGTAGTAAAATATTACAATAAAAACAGGTCATGCAGCTGTACAAACTTGTCCCCTATGGTAGCATATACTGTGGAGCATATACAATTTAAGTCCCTGGACCAAAGCATTATCATGTTAAGAAAGGAGGGTTGACACTACTGCCTCTAAACTACGTGTAAATAAAAGCAGATAAAAGCAGTGGCAGAGATACAGGGTGCTCTTAGTTACACCACTGGGGAGCACAATTCTGTAAAGGCAATGGTCAGTACTTGCTGAGTGCTAGTGAGCAATCCTCATTAGTGTTTATGGGTAAACTCCACGGAAAAATGTAGCTGTAAAAAGTTTTGTAAGTAAACGTACAATTGTACTTGAATTTTTGTGGCAACTTTGATCCAGAACAGTTGGAATGTTATTATCGTGCTCTAAAGCTACATAAGGACGGTTAACACATATAGCTAAGAAGACAGCCTTAACTCGTGATCATTTTGTCGTCAGTCAATACAGTGAAGAGTTCCTAAAGCAGACAGTGTGATCTTCCAGGAACTGGCAGGAACGATGCCAACTTGTAGGGGCAAAATTTTTAATACAGGCAAAATAGCATTGCTTCTCCAATCATGCCTGTAGCATTACAGAGACCATCATGCCCCCTTAGTACATTTTGCGAAATGCTGCGGGAGGGAATGCATGGAATTGGTTTTTGCTGGTAAACAGAACCTGCTGCTCTCCTTATGCTCTGGTTTCTACTCAGCCTGCTCAGCAGGTCCACCTTTCCTCTGCCTGCTTCTTGCCTTGAGTCATTGCAGCGATCAGCTTTTCAGTGTGGTGCTAGTGAGCTTGGGGAGTTTTCCCCTCACTGCACACCACAGATAATAGCTCCAAGTAAGTGTGCACTTCTTAGACTGGCGTATTGCACACCATTTTCACTTGTTAATTCAGCAGATAGCGTCACTTGTTTCTGTGCTTTAAGAAAGAATGTTTGGGGACTTTCCAAGATGTGCGGAAATACATGTTGAGCTGGACAAATAGTCGCGTCTCTCACTCCCCCCAAAAAAGAAGTGTGGCAGGACTCCAATTCACAAATTGGTTGTGATGGAAAAGATGGCTTTCTTTTTATCTTTTTTTTTTTTTTTCCCCCTAGTATTTAGGCTATTTTCTCAGGGAGAAGCTCAGCTGAGTTAATTTCTCTCTCTTTTTACATCTCACGCTTCCTAAAAGAGGAAGCTGGACTCTCTGATAGAGATAAGTGGAGGAGTAAAGCACGCCGCAGTAACTAGCTATATAGTCTGATGTATGAGATTGCCTCTTTAGCCTGCATTATATGGTTCCAGTCCTGGTTCTAGTGTTATTTAAAATATGTCATACAAGAACAACATGGGCATTGCGAGACTAATTTATTTAGTATGTACAGACCAGACTAAAATAACTGAAGTATTTTGCATCTCCAGCGATATTCAGTTTAAAACACTTTTCTCATTAGTACCGTCAGTTCATTCTTTTACGAAAGAGTATCTTCAAGAGGTGAGGATGGCAAACTAAGGCTTATTGCAAGAAACACAGTGAACTTCTGATTTCATGGCATAATCATGGGTCTTTAGCCCCATCATTTGTTGTGGTGGGTTGACCTTGGCTAGCTGGCAGACACCCATCAGCCGCTCCCTCACTCCCCCTCCTCAGCAGGACAAGGGGAGAAAATAAGGTTGAGAAGCTGGTGGAGCAAGATAAAGACAGGGAGATCACGTAACAATTATGGTTGCAAGCAAAATGGGGAAAATGAATTTAATTTATTNCCGCGGGGCCGGCGGAAGCCCCTGCAGGCATCGGGGCACCTGCACCAGGTAGAGTTTTCTGTGTATGTTTATATCTAATTCTGTTTAAATTGGATAGAAGGTTTTGTCTCTTTGGGGAATGATCTCAACAAAAAAAAAAAAGTATCAAAGCACGAAAGCAGCGGCCTTGAAAGTTAGTGCTGTGGAGGCTTTAAGAGAGAAGCATTTGCCAGGTACATACATCAGACACCAGTGCCAATTCAGTCCAGGCGCAAGAGAGAACCAGTGACGTTTTGGATGCTNTTAAAACAGATTTAGGGAGAGAGAAACAAAGACGATCCTTAAAACACCACCTCTCCTCCTCCTTCTCCCTTCACTCCTTCTTTCCCAACTCCTCTACCTGATCCCCTCTGCCCCGGGGGGCGCAGGGGAATGGGGGGCTGCGCTCGCTCCACACCAGCCCCTCTCTGCCGCCCCCGCTCACGCTGTTCCCCTGCTCCGGCGGGGGCTCCCCACAGGCCGCAGCCCCCTCAGGAGAATCCAGGGGGCTCTCCCGGGAATCCCCGCGGGGGCCGCGGCCGGCGCCCCTCCTCCGCCTCCTCCCGCTCTGCCCTGGGGGCTGGCAGGGCCCTTCCTCACACGTTTCCCCTCACCGCCGGCAGCCTCTGCCCGCTCTCCGCGGCGCTTCCCCCGCCGCGCCCGCCCGCGGCTGAGGGGCTCCGCCGGGCCCGGCTTGGGGCCGCCCGGCCCGGCCTGGCCTCGCCTCACAGGGACCGCGGGGCCGGCGGAAGCCCCTGCAGGCATCGGGGCACCTGCACCAGGTAGAGTTTTCTGTGTATGTTTATATCTAATTCTGTTTAAATTGGATAGAAGGTTTTGTCTCTTTGGGGAATGATCTCAACAAAAAAAAAAAAGTATCAAAGCACGAAAGCAGCGGCCTTGAAAGTTAGTGCTGTGGAGGCTTTAAGAGAGAAGCATTTGCCAGGTACATACATCAGACACCAGTGCCAATTCAGTCCAGGCGCAAGAGAGAACCAGTGACGTTTTGGATGCTGGAGGGAGGTGGGCGTGTTTGGAAGAACCCTCTGGAGGGGCGGCATCAATTCTCCGGTCACAGTTTGTCTTTTGATGTAATACAAATGGTGGTGCGAGGTAGGCTGACGCTTTCTTGCCTCATGTCCTTTTGTTTCTTGGTTTCTGCAATATCCCCCTTTGCAGAGACAGTTCAGACCTGCCTCCCTCTGGCCTCACTGATGAGCAGCCCATGGTGCCGTTTCCATCCCTCGTGTTTTAATAGCCAAGTTCTAATTTTGTCCAGAAATCTAATGGTTACTCAGTTTAAGGCAAATACTGAATACTTCAATAAAAACTGACAGATCTTTTAATGATAGGTCATCTTGAGATGGAAAATTAGGATTTAAGTATGTTCTGTTAAACTTCAGTTGTAGAAACACACACTGTGATAATTTTGGTTTGGAACTCTATAACAAGGCGTGTTTTCTTTTCCTTTCTGCGTTTATTGGGAGTAGAAATTAATTTTATCTGGATTGTAATTGTGTGTTTTTCCTTTTCTTCTTTGTCAAATATAATGAAAATGAAAAAGGGGCTCACAAACAGAAAGGAAACTTTTCTCATATTTAGTATATTAGGCCTTTCATCTATTACACTAGACTGAATAAGTTTTGGTAGAAACATTTCTTACTGATACTTTTTTAAGAGGCTTCTGCCACTGTTATTCACACTAATGAATATTCCAAGAATATTCCAAGGTATTACACTCCATGTTATTTCAGGACTTGGTCTTGTATCTTAAGCAAGCATGTAGAAGCGGTTGGAAAAAAATATTCATTAAATGTCTGGGTATATCTGTTTGCCATGAATATTACTCCTTCTTCATCAAAGATAATATTCTTTTGAATATTTGGAAAGTTTATCTTTCATTATACTTCTGCTGATCTTTTGCATCCCACTTATTTTTAGAAACAGCTTATTGCATTGCATTGTGGTTTATTTTGGCAAATGACCTTTTGCTAAGATGACAACACCTTTATCTAGGTGGAGATGTCACTTTTAAGAGGTAGTTTGAAATTGACTTTTACTAGAGTGTTTGCTACTTAACTTGCTGACCCAGCAAACCGCCTGCACAGTTATGACCAGAACAAACTAATACTCTTTTGCTATTCTTCAGTGGCAGCCTAACATGCCAGACAAACTGGATTCCTGACAGCTGCTAGAGACAATGTCAGAAGTATATAAATGGTGTGGTTTTTGAAAGATCTGAATGAATGAACAGATCCATCTCCTTCACTGCTGTCAGTATTGGGAGGATGGAGCTCCCCTAAGATTGTGGGTTTTGGCAAACATTTTCTGGTTTTGCAATGCCTCTGTGATAACGGCTTCATCTTCTGTGACTAGCCCCGCATCCCAATGACAGGATTAGCTATGAACTCACCTTCCACGTGAGCCTTTCCCCCTCCTGTGTTTTCTTTGCCTTTTCTTGGAAATATCTAGCTTTTGATAAAGGCACCAGTCAATGAGCATAATGTGCCCTTTGTGCTTGTTACTCACTATAGTTAAATGGATTAATCAATATCTTTTCCTTTTGAACTTGGTCATGGAAACAAGAGATAGTAATTTCAGTAAAATGTAGAATATGGCCTTTTGATGGGAAAGGTGAGTGATAACATCTATAGTTAGATATAATTATATCTGACAGGGTGGACACTTTGGTAGTTCCAAGACTTGTATTTAAGATATAATATTACTTTTTTTGGTAATAGTTACTTTAATAACAATGCCTTGTTATTACACTAAAATTATTTCATTTATGCAGTAGCCTTTACTAAACCTTACTGAGACTGGGAGGGAGACACACAAAACACTTAAGATAATAAATACTGGACTAAGTAAAATGTGTCAATGTTTTCTGTTCTTTATAGGCTCTGGTCTTAATGATGGGCAGTGGCATGAAGTCCGATTCCTAGCTAAGGAAAATTTTGCTGTCCTTACCATTGATGGAGATGAAGCTTCAGCTGTTCGAACAAACAGCCCCCTACAAGTTAAGACTGGAGAGAAATACTTCTTTGGAGGTAAAAAAAAATATCAATACATTTATCTGCTTAAAGTGCTGTTGTCTTTTAATCTACACAGTGGGTGCAATGGAGCTCAGTAATTTATTCATATCGATCGAATATGGCTAATATGGCTAAAACTAAAATGGCTAGGTGCTGCTCATCAAAAAGTAAGACTGAACTTAATTTAACTTTTACGAACCTTTTTACACCTCCTTATCCTTGCAAAAGAAGCCCTGAGAAGTTCTGTACAAGAGGCAATCTGACTTGGAATAATTTCCCAGATATTCTCAGAACATTTCACACACCATTCTGTGAAAGGGCAGCCTTCCATTAGTAGTTTAATTAAATGGCACTGAGAAGAGAGATAAACTTATCTTTTCAAGTTTGGAATCCTGATGACAAAAAAATGTAATTGTTCAGGACAGGTCTTAACCTTTTGCTGATTTTTTTTAAGAGTTGGCATGATTGTGGGTAATTAAGAAGCTTTCATAAATTGAAGCCTAATATTGTTCAGCATTTCTGTCTATTGACAGACCACATACTGAAAAGAGTTCTTGCAAATTGTGACTTGAATGTTTATTCCTTTTGCTGTCATATGTTAGCACTTATGAAAATCAAAAAAGGCCATCAAAACTCTTCGATTTTTTAAATACATATTTAAATTTCCATATTAAAAAGCCTATTTAGCATAATGTCCTGGTTCCGGCGGGGACAGGGTTAACTCTTAAAAGTATTTTTGATGCACTGCTATCTTAAAAGGGAAGATCATTAAGAATTTTTTAACTCACGCATAAATACTGTTTTTCGTACTGCTAGCTAGGTTTTTTTTTTACAAAAATTCAATTCAACAATGACCTGCAATCCTTGTTTCGGCAGAATTCTCAGTGAGCTCAAATGCTGTGATCAAAAAAATTTTGTAATTTATATTTCTGAAGTGTCGCACACGTGTGAGGTTGCACATGAAAGCTTCAGTCAGAGAAAAGAAATTTTAAAAATAAATTTTTCAGTGTTGAAAATTGATTTTTTTTCCAAACTTACAAGATGCATAGCTAATCAAAATAAAATATAAATGTGCTACTATAAATAGTCATAACATTACCCAAGTGGTAGAAAAGTTAGTGGTATATGAAGTACTCTTAAGTAGAAAGGGAAAAAAATCCTTTCAAGGTTATTCTCATTTCATTCTCTCCTATCAGTGGAATCATTAAAATACATATGGAAATCAGTGTTTAAATAATGCAGATACTGATGACACACACTTGGCAGGAAACATTGTGATGATGATGATATCTCAGTCTAAGAAAAATATTACCAAATAAAGTTGATCTGTCACAAGAGTTAAACTTCCTGTTGCTGCAACCTGTGTCTTTTTCAGTATCCTTAATTGAGGTAGTGTCTTGAATAGATTTTTTAGCGTATTGGCTCAGATAAGAGTTTTAGTATAGCCAGTTGTCACATGCTAAAGCCTGAAAACTATTTTGTTGTCAAAGCATAGCGCCTTCAATTTGTCGAAAGAGTCTGAGAAATTCTCATTAAATAAAGTCATTAAGTACACATAGGAGAAAAATGAAAAACAAAAGCAATACATAATACATCCAGTGTTAAATTCCATTAATTTTGATAGATAAAATCCCCAGATCATTATTACTTTTAGAGAGAGAGACTGATTTTTTTCTGAAATGGCTTTTACCTCTGATTCTGTGGTTGTGAGAGATAGATTGTCTAGTTTCTCCAGATAGTTTTTATACCCTTTCTCAGTCAAAATGCAGGTTGCTTTGTTATAATTTCTGTTGGATTCTGAAATCTGCTTGACTTCTAATTGTTGACCTGTACTTTATAATCCCAGCATACTTCCATAAAATAGTGTGTGTGTAGATATTGTTCTACTGGGATATGAAAGTCAAACATGAATTCCCTGAAGTGTCATTCTCACATCTGTTCACCCAAATACATGGTCCCTTTGCATAAGCTATGGGTTTTTTGTTTTTTCTTATTATCTTTTATAATCTGAAATGTCTTCTAAAGGTGTATCGAAAGAATAGCAATGTCCTAACCTTCATGTCCAGTTTTATTTCAAAGTTAGAAAGTCTGCACTTGCAACACTGTGCTGCTATATTTTAACTGTCTCAAGCCATGAATCTGCAGAAGCTTTAATTCTGACTTGATCTGAGGAGCTCATTTATTTTAGTGTGCTACCATATGAATATTGCTATTTATATATAATATTATTTATTTTGCTATATATATATCTATTAATTAGAGATTACTTGCAACTTAAAGTCAGTCTTTTGGATGCATATTAGAAACATAATCTTTATATTCTTTATATGAGGCAAAGGTATTTTTATTCTAATCCCTCTATGTGTATGTGTTCCTCCTTATTTTTCTTTATAAGCACTCCAAGTTATGGCTGATAATAAATAATATTTGCAAGAAGAGTGTATAGAGATGGGAATAGTGGGGAACTTCAAGCATTTGCATGGCTTAGTAATTGTCATCAAAGATGTTTTCATTAGTTTCATTAGGGGTAAGTTCAGATAAGACAGTGTCAAATACTTTTTTTCTGCAAATTTGCATAATTGGTTAGGAAAGGGACAACTGTCTCTTGAATTCAGAGGATAGTATGTTTGTTTTGTTGTAAACTGTTAGATGGCTCGCAGAAAGCATTATTAATGCTTTGGGGATGATAAATTTTCAATGCAAAAAGGAATCCAGTACATTTCTTTGATAGAGATATTAATACAATAGTTACAGGTATTTTGACTATTAAACCCTTGAATTATTGACATTCAAACATATATCACAGATGCAGATCAGTTTTAAGTATAGTAATGTTACTATATTCGTCCCATCCCACTGCTGTATTTCTTGATCTTACAAAATACTGAGAAAGCTCAGTCCATCGAATTTGTGTTTGGAGGGCTTGTACGGCATTTATAGAAAGTTCTGAACACATATATTCTTTTGATTTAAATTTTCCTATTTCATCTTCGAAAGAGATACCACATGTATGCAAATCTTTTGTTCTCAAAATTTTCCCTTTCCCTGGTTTCAAAAGAAGTGTGTCCCTTTATATTCTGGTCTCCTGGTGTAAATATAGCAAATATGTAATATAGGCAATAGTGTTGTCTTTGTTGAAGAAAAGGTTTAAAGGTTGCATTTCGGTGCTGCAGTACAATATGTTCTCAAAAATATATTGGAGAATTTAAAGAGAAAAGTAATTACAATAAAATGAGTACTGCCTCAAAGTAGTAAGGCAGACACTAGATATACCTTTTCTGTGAAAATAACTGCAGCTTTTACTGTAAGAGAAGTACCACATATTTGAATGTGAATTTTTGAGAGAGTGTTTGTTTTTCAGAAAAATTATCATCATCATATATTGTCATAACTTTGCACTGGCAATATCCCATAATATTGGTTTTATAATAAAGTAGAAAATCTATCAAAATTGGGAATGGGTTAAAGAGTGAGTGGGTAAGGAGAACATTACTATGCCAAATGTAATGTTAAAACACTCCAGACAAATCAGAAATTTAAGCTGACTTTTACACAGATAGGTTTGCAGTGATGTCTGAAAAAGTCCTTAGTTTTACTCACAGTATTTTCTATTAGAAATTGATTATGACTCAGTCCAATAAAACTACATAAATAGTAGGGGAAATGCAGAGACACAGGACAGTTGTGTGATTACTTCTGGCACTAGAAATTTTGGCCCAGGCAGGAACAAGGCTGTGAGTCACAGTGGGCACAGAGCACAGGGGTACAGTAAGGGCCAGTTGAACACTGCGTGGGCACTGAAGGCATTCACAAAACTCCTGTGGACACAGAGTGATGTACTGGGCCTGGTTAGTCAACCTCTCTGTCTGGTAGCAGCCTCCAGCTACCGTTTTCAGAAAGTTGGCCTTTTAGAGAAACCAAACCTGATTGACACTCCCTCAGAATTACTTACTAAATGTGTTCTGGTTATTCCTTAGTTTATTCGTTCCTTTGAATAGAAATGCTCGTCAGTGACCACCAAACCCAGATTTTTACATGTCCATCAGTATTTGAATAAAGGAGATGTGGAAATCAGAATCTTTTGTGACTTCTGCCTACAGAACACACTTTTCTTATTTTGAAAAATCATAGGTAAATCATTTATAAGATTCTTTATTTCACTGTCAGAGAATAAATCATGTTTGGTACTGTTAAAGTCTTTTTTTTTTTTTTTTCCCCTTCCTTTGTGCATCTCCTATGCTGTCTGCCAGCAGTGCTGAGATCCTGTTTGTCCCAAGGGACAAACAGCAATGATGTTTTATTCAAGCCTAAGAGTTAGGGGAAGCTGTGCCTTTCTGTAGATTGTGTGTATGTGTGCGGGTGTATGTGGGAGGGTGGGTGCTAATTGCCTATTACCCTTCTGTATAATTATTCTTCTCCCCACTGGTTTTATTTTCTTTCTCTTTCTTGTCTTGAATTTGGGTTTTTGGAAAGAAGTGAACTTCCTTTCCCTACTAAGCTCCGGAGAATGATGTTTCTTTGTTGTTTCCAATTATCTGCGTAAAACAAAAAAGCAGAACAGAGAAAGTGAATCACAGAGTGAAAATGAGTCCATTAACCTCATTTGCACTGTTGGAGATAAGGGGCTTTTGTGAGGCGTCTTAAGCTTGCACCAAACCACCTAATAGCTGCCTAGTACCCAGAGGAAATACTTGATTAGAGATGTAATTTTGACTTGTTTCTATTTTACAGCATTTCTTTTTAATTGTGTCTACTTTCTCTCTCTGATTTCCTTCTCCTGGCTTAAGGATGGGAGAGTTTTTAGTATGAATGATAAATCTTCATTGAGAACAAAGGTATGCGGTGAGCATCTGTCAGTCCACTGTGTGCTGCTTTTTCTGACAAGCTGAGATGAATGGACTATGCAGTGTTTCCTATGGGACACCAGTCTATGGCATATAAAAAGTCCTTTCTTTCTGTACAACTGTACAGAATGCACTCTGTGTGGAGTCTTGTGCCTGGAATAGAATTCTTTTGTTTCTGAGAGTTGCGTTGGTCTAAAATCTCATGGAATTAGAGGTGGTGGAAGGAGAAAGGAAGAGGGAAGTCAATCGAAAGAGGAAAAAATGCCTTCCTCTGTTTCACGTGTGCTGGGGTCTCTGTGTGTGAATCTTTCTTAAAACCTGTCGTCTAACCAAGGCCTTTGAGTGGTGTGCCTACATGGTTTTTATCATGTTATCCATTGTTATCATTGTGCAATTTGTTCATTAACAGCTGTTAGAGTCATGGTCAGACTTCCTAGGTAGTGTCACTTGGATTTCAAAGGCATGCAGGCTATTAGAATCACAAGTATTATGAGATAGAAAGGGGGCACGGGATTTTTTTTAGCTCAAAATGAAATGTGTTGAGCAAAACTGAAGTTGAGTTATTAGATGCTACATGACAAACAAATGGGACCCAGCCAGTGGCAACTCAGGATATCTGTTACCTAATAAAGAAAACTAAAGTCCCTCCTGATCATCATTCTCTCAAGCCTGCAGCTTCACACATCTCCATAAGTAACAATGATGTTGGGTTGTATTTGCATTTCTGCATGTTGATCAGATTTTTAATATGTCAGAGCTTCACTTTTGGTGGCCATTTGTTTCTTTTGCAGGTATGACCACAAGACCAGATAGTCAAATTTGCATTTCTTGTGGAAAAGGTGCTTTCATTGTCATTCAAAATCTTTCTCCTCATGATCAGAGCTCTACTGTAAGGTCAAATACAAATCCATGGGGAAAACACAAAGCAAATTCAAAATAACTCAGTGTATAATGTGATTTTTCTGTATCTTAAGCATTTATCTTCATGAATCCTTCCAGGTGAGTCCTACAAAATAATGATAAACACAAGAAATGGGAATAAAAGAATTGGAATGGGCTGTATTTTTTAACAACCCTCATGCTTTGGATTGTTAAATCCAGGATGTTTATAAGTCAATAGATGAGTGAAGAATGAAGATGTGCAGAATGTATAAACGTGAGCAAAGCAAGAAGGTTTTGTAGTAAGTAAAAAAAAAAAAGAAAACAAAGAAAAAAAAAAAGATGTCAGGTGATTATAGGCACCTAAGACTCTCTCAGCTATTTAATATGTGATTCAATTTTTTTATTATTTCATTTGCTCTCTTCCACTCTGAACCATGAAGCACAGCTGAATTCATACTGCTTTTATGCAACTGACCAACCTGAAAGGAATCAGTCAACATTGCACATTAGCTCTTTGAGTCTTCTGCTTTTTTAGTCATGTTTAAAGTTTTATTTCATTCAGATAATTTGAATGTTAGACAAATGAGACTAGGCAAAATAATGTTGACGTTCTGTGTTTCATTTTCAGTAATGTCAGTAGTATTGTTAGTGATTTTATAGTATGCTAATCCACCAACACATTGTATGCAACAGTACATGCAGAAATACTGGAGAAAGATTGATCTCTTGAAGAAAAACAGGTGTAGGCAGAAAGCTAATACTTTGGGCAAGCAAATAAAAGATCAAATGTATGATAATGTGAGTTTAGGAATGGATATATGGGAACACAAGTTGTGCTGGAATAACTTCAGCTTTTCAGCAAAGGCGTATTAGAGATGAGAAATGTCTGCCCACTGAAAAATGAATGAATGAAGTTTTGAGATGTACTCTCCTTGTTATACAACATAAATCTCTTGCTAAGCTGAAGGTGTTAGCCACAGAGTATATATCTATAAGTTTCTCAAAAAAATAGTGAAGGGACTGAATTTCTTTGGCTTTACTTTCTTGCAAGCACTTACCTGTGTGCAGCAGATAAGAGAACAACAAATTTCTCAATACATTTTCTTTTCTCTTGTTGACATTTAAAACCAAGAAAGAACAAAGAATAAGGAAGAACGTGTATTATAGAGAGTATGTCTGCATGGACATGGGAAGGAGTAAAATGACCTAATGGAAGTCTGCTGTCTCTAATTCTGTGTGTATATACGATTTATTTCCTTTTTCACTAAATACCGTAGTCATATTGTTGCCTGAGTCTCAGTCAGAAGCAAATTCTGTCAAGTCTGTGAATATTACAGAAGATTCAACTAACAAATAGAGGAAATTCCCTACATGATACAGCTCTTGACTTCAAAGGGAAAGGAAAAGAACTTGTACAAATAAGTAGTACTTCTTCTAAAACAAAATCTTTTGTAGCAGAAAATGTCTGGTGAAGACACAAAAGAGAGCTATTGGAGACAAACTCAGAAGAGACAATTATACCTGTATCCTGTATGTCCCTCTTGCTGATGCTTTAGTAGGTCATGCTATAATGTCTTTGGTACCAATAGCTGAAAAAACTGTCTGCAGGAGGGAAAGGGCAGGTGTTTCAACAAGTGGTGAATGTTGGGAGGAAAGCTAACCAGTACTAATCACTAGAGAGTACTAATTAGGGCCATATGGGTTTAGAACATTGAAAATAATACAGTCTGTTGATAGCATTAGGAACCACAAATGCGTCTGTGTGAGTGTGTTGAATTGTGTCGTGAAGGATAAATACATATGCTTTCCTGGTGTGTGAAAATAGTCATACTCCTATGGAGAATGCTAATTAGTACTCGAATAGCACTTCTACCAACTTAACCTGTTTTTCAAAGGTATCCTGTGCTTTTTGTCGCAATTCAACACACCTACAGAAAAAAAAAAAAAAGAAAAATTCTTGGTGCTATCAATAGTCTATGTTGCATTCAGAGGCTTTTCTTGATTTGAGGAGTAACTTAGTGGTGCTTCTCATTGGATTTTCCATAGGTGATAAAGTATCTGTGATTTTCCTCTTAAAAATAATAGAACCTACCTCAGCCTCCCCTTTTCCTCATACTCCAAATGTGAGACAAAGTTTCAATTGCATTTCAGTATTTTAATTATGTAAATGGTGACCTATTAATATTGTAAAAAAACACTAAGCAAGGTGATGCCTACCTGCCATTGGTTCTGGTGGTAGTCAGAATGTTTCAGAAAAATCTAGCTGACTTGCATGTTTCAGAAAATGTACCTACCTATATGATTGTAAACATGAATAACTTTGGAAATCTGGTTTAATGAGTCATAAATAGGCATAAGAGGAGAAAAAAAATTAGGATATGTTCTGGAACTCACCAAAATATGGTGTTTTTTAAAGTGGGAGATAGTTAAGAGGCCTGCCTGACTCACACGGTCTGAGCTGAGAATGGTTCTCAGTGCTGATTGTAAATACTGGCTCATGTGTGAAACTTGAATGGAGCTCAAATTAAATTTATAATTACTGTCTGCTGTTTCTACTACATATACAAACTGCAGGTAGCCCTTTGTGTCTAGGGCAGGCTGTCAATTAAATCCTTGCATGCCTACAGTCCCAGGTTGTTATTATCACCTTTCACTGAAGACAACAAATCCCATCATATAAAAGTGGCAGTCTAGGGCTCTAACAGGAACACTTATTAGTGATGCTTTTGTAAATCATGAAGTAGATTTAAAGGGCTTATGTCTTTCCAAAGAAAGAATTTACTGAATCTCACAGTCAGTGGCTTAGAGCTGATTTATCTGCATAAATTGGCAAAACAGAACTGTGAAGCTGAAACAGGATTCTTTTCTTTTATCACCAAAGCTCTGAATTTACCTGTATAATACTTTGCAGTGGGAAGTAACAAGTTTGAGATGCACAGATCTCCAGTGTGGACTGCTGATGGCAACTGACTTACAACCCAATTTAAGGGCATTAACATACCTTGTCAGTGTCAAAGTAAGACTACTTTCAGTTTAATTTGGAGTGGTCAGGGTTTTGGTAATGCGGTACTGAATATATAACATTGATGATTTCTTTAGGAGGGAACTGATAGTTAACCAGCAAACTGCTAGGCCATTTTGGGTTATTGAGTGCTGTCAGAGACACTGTTATTCATTTTATTCACTGGATGGCCACAATCCTTTTTTTTTTTCCCCTAAGACGAAGTAATTTATCTGAGATTGGACAATTAGCATAAATATTAACTGTAAAGCTGTTAAAGAAATCCTGTGTTTATGAATGAAGAGAAGAAATAGGACGCTTTGAGGGATGATGATCTCTGTCAAGGTTATATTTTAAACTGGAAAAAAGTGAAACTAGATCTGTTGCCATGGCAATAGAAGATACTCTTAGCCTCATTGAGTTCATCACCCATGATACCAACTGTATACGTAACTTGAATGATCCTGAGAAGTGATTTTACAGACTTTCTGCTTCTGGACTGAGACGTGGATGTTTATCATTTGATGCTGTCCAACAAATCCAAGTGAGATTAGACACTGTGACTAGTATTACACAATGACTGAAAATCCTTCAGTAAACAAACTTTTATTTATCAATAAGAACAGGCCAAATAGTGTTGTAGAACAGCAGCGTGTATGATGTTTGTGTAGGAAGAATCTTGCTTTAATCTATAACGACAAAAGTACTCTCTAGATGGCACTAAGGATATTTCCTTGTGAATCTTTTTGCAAGTAGATGAGGCCTCAAAAAGAAGCAAGCTTTAATGATGCTTGAAAATGCTTCATCTGCTTCTTGCACTTATTTCATTTTCATCATTCTTACTGACCAGACTTCCCAAAACACTTTTTTGTACTTTCTTGTCATTTTATTTAATCATCTTTTTATCCCAACAGATTAATGTTAATTTTTTGAAAATGAATTCTTATGCTTGATTATGTAAGTTGGAAGCTTTATGGGGAGCCTTAGAATAAATAATTTTTTACATTAATTAGGCCTATCATGGTTTCACTGGCATCATAACCAAACTGAATGGAATTTTGAAGAGATGTTCAGATCCCATGTTCCCATGATTTTCATTCATAGAAACAGGTTGCCCAGAGTCTGGCCCTCTTACTTGTTTTGAAACTCTTTCATATATCCTTACTGTCTTTGTAATTCATGCTCTTCATAGACCTGATAAGAGCTTTTTCTTGTTTCGTTTTTCTTGATTGCACTTTCAGTATTGCCTTTTACTGAAATTATTTTATTGAATTTATTTTGTTTTAAAGGAGAAGAAAAAGCATGAATGGGAGGGAAAGTTTATCCCCTTTTGTTATTTGAATGTGTTAAAGATCATGGTGTGAGTATAGCGCTCATGCTGTTAGTGGCTCACAACTACTCTGTAGATACATGATGAAAAAGCTTGAGATAGCACAAAAAGATGGAATGCTGCATATCTTGATGCATGTTGAAGAAAGGTCACTGAGGAATTATACAACTGGAATAATAAATGAACCTTAAATCTTTCTGAGAATGATAGGGCTCTTTTTGTCAGTTATATATTCCTATTTCATTTTTAAATAGATTTTATTATATTTATGATCTCAACAAAAGTCATAGAATCATAGAATCATAGGGTTGGAAGGGACCTCGAAAGATCATCTAGTCCAACCCCCCTGCCAGAGCAGGGTCACCTAGAGCACATCACCCAGGAACGCGTCCAGGCGGGTTTTGAATGTCTCCAGTGAAGGAGACTCCACAACCTCTCTGGGCAGCCTGTTCCAGTGCTCTGTCACTCTCACAGTAAAAAAAATTCTTCCTGATATCCCTCTTGAATCTCCTATGCTCCAATTTACATCCATTACTCCTTGTCCTATCACTGGTCATCACTGAAAACAACTTCTCTCCATCTTCCTGACACTCCCCCTTTACGTATTTGAAGACATTGATGAGGTCACCCCTCAGTCTCCGTTTCTCCAGACTAAAGAGACCCAGCTCCCTCAGCCTTTCCTCATAAGGGAGATGTTCCACTCCCTTCATCATCTTTGTGGCTCTGCGCTGGACTCTTTCAAGCAGTTCCCTGTCCTTCTTGAACTGAGGGGCCCAGAACTGGACACAATACTCCAGATGTGGCCTCACCAATGCAGAATAGAGGGGGAGGAGAACCTCTCTTGACCGACTCACCACACCCTTTCTAATGCACCCCAGGATGCCATTGGCCTTCTTAGCCACAAGGGCACATTGCTGGCTCATGGTCATCCTCCTGTCTACCAGGACCCCCAGGTCCCTTTCACCTACACTGCTCTCCAGCAGGTCAGCCCCCAACCTGTACTGGCACATTGTGTTTTTCTTCCCCAAATGCAAAACTCTACACTTGCCCTTGTTGAACCTCATCAGGTTTCGCCCCGCCCAACTCTCCAGCCTGTCCAGGTCTCTCTGAATGGCAGCACAGCCTTCTGGGGTGTCAGCCACTCCTCCCAGCTTGGTGTCATCAGCAAACTTGCTGAGACAAAGCCAAATAGTCAAATAGGACAAAGTCAAATAGGACAAGTCTTTATAAATGCAGTAAGTGATCTTTTCGGGAATCCTACAAATATTAGCAACAAGATTGTAATTGTATCTCATGCTAGTGCTCAGAGTTATAAAAATATCACTGCATCATATCCATGTATCATTTGGTAATATGGCTATATTTTGATGCATAAAAATAGTAGTTCGTGTTTCTGCTTTTGAAATGTGTCATAAACTACTGCGGTGGGTCTGCAAAATGACACAACCATGTATGCACATTAAAAATATGTTCAATGGAACTAGTTCAATTTTATGAAGCAGCCTAACCCTTTCTTGTAGTGCTTCAGCATTTTGATGCTCAAACGAAGATGCAAACTCCATAGCTGGTGCAATCTACCTGTAGAATCAATTCCTGAATGTCATACAGACACATGAAATTTGAAGCTTTTTGTTGCTGTCTCTGTTCCATGCTTGGGCTTGTAATAGGCAAGTACTTGCATTAGAAGTAGATTATGCCCTAACCAAGGTCTTTTTAGCTTTCCATTGAAGCCTCTTAGAGTTATGTTGAGGCACCACAGCTGACACCTGT
>VXBO01001124.1:90918-113737 GCA_013400135.1 Rhinoptilus africanus
CAAATTGGCTTGGTTTGCATACATACTTTGTGTAGTTAATATTCTGACATCTGTAATGATGTTATAATGTAAAATTGATAAAGACAGATTTTCTAAAATCACATTTTATTAGGAGAATAGAAAAGTACTGCAACCAAGGGTCTCCATGGCAATTTTGCAGTAAAATTTTCATTTATTGCATCAAAGAAATTTCCCATGATTTTAATAACTTTTGAAAATGTATACATAATAATATTGCTATTAGAAATTGCAGTTACTGTGAACTCCACTTTTTTCTTTACACGGATGTGTTTAAGACAGACTTTGACTAATAAATGTATTCTTAGTACATCGTTACAGGTAGCAACTATCCTAGTATTTACATTTTACCTTTTACATTTGTTTCCCCAATCAAGAACAAACACGCAAGGACTCCACTTGGCTTTCAGTGCTAAGCCAGATTTTACTGTATTTATTTGAAACAAAAAAAAAGTATTTTCAACAGGGTGATACCAACATTCAGGGTGATCTTAAGGAAATCTGTTTCTATCCAACATCTTTTTAAAGTGTGGAGTGTGACATACAGAACATTTTTCCTTGACCATCGTTTTTCATTAAACTGCTCTGAAATTAGTCTCATTTATACAGCTCACTCCATTTTCTGCTTTGCTACTTTCAGAAAATGCAAGGACAGGTAGAATCTGATTACTGGCAGTTTCAGAAACAGCCTTAGAGTTTACTGCTGTATGGATCACAATGACTGTGACTCACCTTTCTAATCCTATCGATCTGCAGTTTCATTAACTTGCAAACTTCATTTGCTTGCAAACTATATGTAGTATGTCCTTGCTTAGTGAAATAAATATTAGTATTGTGCCTGTATCATAAGCCCAAGACTGTTTCAACAATACACTGCTTGAAAAAAAAATTCAAGTGCTTGGATCATTTAAAAATAAACTTATTTAGAAATGAGATGATTATACGTGTAGGGTTTACAATAAAAACACATATTGAACAAAATAGCACTAGTAAAAATGTATAAAAGATTTTTTTTTTAAAATACATGAGTGTATCCCATTCCCTTTTTCCACCTCATATTGTCAGGCCTACCACTTAACAAGCTGAGGTGAATGCTTTAATCTGCATGAACTTTGTAATGGTATTTTGGTGTTGTGCTTCAGTCAAAGCTTTTGTGCTTCATTTAATGCACCCTGCTATTCTATTATGTGTTATGCTATAGTGAAGCACTATTTATCATTTAAAAATTATTTTATTTCGTCACTGAAATTCGAATTTCTTGAAAATTCTTCTTTAACATAGTGGAATCCTTTTGTATTTATTATCTCTGGTGACTAATTATAATTTCTATCTTAGTCTATAATGAGTGTGTATTTGGCTTTTTTCAATAATTTGTTTTCTAGTCTAAATTAAAGATTGCAAGTTAAAAGTGGATTTCCCTTTTATCCTCCTAAAAGTCTACGCGAGGGGATATAAAGCTAGCAATTGGGAGAGGGTTCAACACATTCTAGCATGTTTGTGTGTGACTCTTAGCAGGGCATTTAATATCTGCTGTTCAGTTCAGCTACCTATAAAATGAGATTAAAAGTACTAATTTGGGGGTGACTAATTAAAAAATTTTAAGCCCCAATGAATGTGTATTTACTGAAAGGGTTTTATGTTCATTTGTCAAGTTTGAAATCGAAGCTGTTGTAAAAGCAATACTGCATGAAAAAAGGAAGAGTTATGAGCAGATATGCTCCTTGAAATATAAATTGTGTTTGTTAGATATATAGAGGCATTTAAAATTTTGTCCCCATTTTGGAAGGCTTATAGGCTTTCCAGACATCATGAATTGCAAATTGTATATACGTATATATGTGGTATAGAAATACATTGTGTGATTTCCAGTTTGTGATGTGTTAGTTACACAAATGGCGCAATCGGGTGACAGGGACAATACTGTGTGACTTGTGGACAAATCCAAACCAGATTTGCTAATATAATGTCAGGTTTTTAATTGAAAACAAATTACTTGTTTACTCACTTATGAAAGCCAGAAATATTTTCCCATAATAAATAAGTTCAAGAATTTAATCTTCTCCTTTTTGAACAATTTGCTGACTTTTTTCCTAAGGAAAACATTTGTTGCATATGCGCCTTGTGATAAATTACTTAGGGTTCTACTTTAACAAATTACAATCGGAGAGACTTATTGCAAGACTTCTTGAAAGGGTATTTGTGAGTCAGTTTAGATTTATAAGAAAATGACACAATGCAAATAAAATTTTCAGTTATTGTTATTGATACTAGTGTTATTACAAATTAATCATCATCTTATGCACAAGGGATAAAGATGGCACATCCAGGAATATGCGCTGAGGATGCACTGAAATGAATACTCTTGAAAAAGTAATATGACTGAATCTTCCTGCTTATTAATATATTTTTGAAAAGAAGTTAATTTAGAGAGATTATAGAAAGAGATTTGTATTAATAAAATATCAATAATATCAAAATGGTACTATGTTCAAGAATGAAATAATTTTAGGTAAACATAAAATAATATGACTTTTTGTTTTACTAATAGACAAGAACAATGCTTTTTTAAATAGAGGGAAGACTATTTTTTTTTAACTCAAGAAGAGTAAAATAATAGCTATTTTATAATTTCCTGAGAGTTTCTTCTGTCTCCTAAATAGCAGCCATGTAGAAAGAGAGGAAAAGGGATATATTTCAATATTTCAGGCTCATTGTTTCACAGTCTATAAAGACCAATGTACTTTAAGAAAAACAAAACTTGTATTTCTTCAAAGGCTTTTTGTGTCATGGAGTTATATATTTGCATATCTCAAAATCTTATTTGCAAATTGATAGGTGGTAGTGACTGACATGAAAGACTTCAAATATGCTGTATTGTGTGTATCAGATAGTAATGAAACAGGTTTAACATTAGAGGTGGCGAAGGGATGCGCTGTTGTTTCACAGCTAGGCTTTGTGATGTACTGATGCTGCCAAATTTCATAGAATCATTGCCACAGTATGAGTGCCAGAAATAGATGATGAAGGAATACTTAGGGGATGCATGCATACTTAGCATGTCATACTTAAGATACCACTTTGAATTATATGAAAACTCATAATCTTAAAATGTTCAGTCTTGCAGTTTAATAGAAATGACATTAATTAAGCTGCTTAAAGCATTCCTGAAAAGTGCTTAACTGTGTGATCAGAACACTGTATAGATTACAGAACTGAATAAATGCTGTAGAAATCAATGATTATTTTCTATGTAATGTTTTACCAGGTCCATTGATCAGTATGAGCAAATTCTGTGTTTACAGCAACAGTGTGATTGAGGGGATACACACCACTTACTGTCCTCTAAATTCATGCTAGACAAGACAATACATTTTGCAAGAGAGTGATTAGAAGAGGTCCAGATTGTACTTATTCTTTTATTCCATACTATGCATTTGCATACATTTTTTTATAAAAACAAATTACCTTTTGTGGGAGTGGAAAAGATAAAAATTATTGTGATTCTTAAGGAGCCTGTACTTCAGTCTCTCTTGGAAGCTGAAGAAAAACTGACGTAAAATAACTTGTGGTATATGAAGGATGTTGAACTGTAGCAGACAGTAGTACCATTGCTTTCTGCACACATGAAATACAGACAAACAGAGGAGAGCATAGCCAGGTCAGTTTTGGCTGTAGGCAAGACAATCTAAAGCTGTAAGTAGCCAGTTGTTCATAATTTCCATTGGCATCACAACTTATGTTCAGGGTACCTTCAGGACTTTGCTTTCTAACTTCATGTCCATGTTGCTGTCTCTACTGCCTTTCTACAGGAGGTGTAGAACCAAAAGCCAGTTAAGGGGCACCGAAACAAGAACAGAACCAACACATCTTGTGGATTTGTCATTGAGGCAAGTTCCTTTATAGAGTTCTTGCTCCTCAATGCCACTTTACTTAAAACTAACAAAAAATGTCGTGCAGTTTTTAAGAGTAAAAATGTAATAAATCTTTACTTCTTTTGGATCTTTTTTTTAATTTAACTCATTATTATTCAGACTGTATTATAGACAGATGGTTATGCTGCCATGCACTTGCTCATTTGTCAGTGGAAGGACTCCTTTTACAAACAATTCAGACATCTTGTTCCCACTTAAATCTAAGTCTGGACAATGTGTGCTGGATAATGTGTGCTTATATACCTGCATCTTGTCATTTCTTCCCCTTCATTCTCTGGGTTAATCTGATTCTAGAAATATGTTCATTTCTTAAATGACTTACATGCCTTTTTGAGAATGTGCCTTTACCTTGTATTCTGTCTACATATTTTCATGCTTTTTTACTTAGGGTTGGTTATGAGGCTCTTCCGTTCTCCCTCTTACTTTTCTTCCCTCCTCCTCATTTTTGACTCCATCCTCCTCTCCTCTTTCCTAGCACACTGCCCAGTATCTCTCAATCAAGGTGGAGAGATGAATGACTTCTATTGCAGGAAGAGAGCATGAAGCCTGAGGACAGTGCACTCTAATTTGTCTTCTGTCTGAATGTAAAGCAGGCTCTATCACCCAGGCTGCCAGGCGAGGCTGAGGGATGGTAGCTCTGATAGGTTTATCATGTGTTCTCATCTCTAAGAAAGCTAAATGAAAACATAAAGTTCCCGGGCATTGGTTGGGTACATACTGATAGCGTATTACTGCTGGCACTAAAATTTAGATCTGCACTGAACTGTCAGCATCTTTTTCTTTTAAAGGGGACAGGAAGTTTGTACTTATAATCACGAGGACAGCAATTTCAAGGAAGATGTCGTATGTCATTACAGATTAAGTTTAAAATGTAAAATATATTACTGAACAATTATTTTCTTTTTGGATGAAGGCCAAAAAGCTTCCCTTTCAGGTAAGCATACCACATGCATATACCGCCACACTGAATTTTTAAATTACACTTTGGAGTGTGCGTTGGAAGGACAAGTGGTAATGATGCACACATTGCACACATTGTTCATTGCCATCAGAGAAGACTGCAGGAGAATCAAGCTGTGAGATGAGTGAAAAAAAAATAATAGTAGTAGTAGATGAGGAAGTGTAACAAGCCGCTGCAAAGACAGTCTTATCACCAAGCTTCTTAAATTAGCTTCTCTTATCGATCTTGAGGGGGGATGTTTCCTTTATATATGTATTTTTTTGCTTCATTTGCTTCACTCCATGTCTTTCATGTATTTCCTTGCCTTTATGTAAAAATACTTTTTAGTCCAGGCTGATTTTTTACTCCTCCTGAGAAAAACGTGCTATGGCTCCACCTAGGAAAAATCCATAGAAGTTTTAACTACAGCTGACCACTTTGGCACCAGCAGGGTTTTTATGAATTTCACTATAGTGATAAATCTTGTGGAAAACTGTATTGGAAAACATAGGTATTGCTTAGAAACTTAATGTAGTTGTTTCTCCCTGTGTCTACTTTATTGTGCTTCAAAACAAACGGACCAACACTGATGAATCATAAAATGGCTAATTACACTATTTAATGGCTGAATTATACCTGCAGTAGGGGCTATTTCCCTAGTAAATTCTAGATAATTCTGTCTACCTCAGAAATAATTTCTGTTCTGCACCATCACATGCCACAGAAGTCCTTTAACATTAAAGCAGGTACAGCCTGAGCAACTGGAATAAGAAGAGAGCTAGAGATTTTGCATGTAGGAAGAATGCTTTCCATGCAGAAAGCAGTCTTTCGTTGAAGGGTAATCTTAATAAATTTAGATTTCCTATTTACAATTGCTTTGTTCTCCTTTGTTTAAAATATTGCCAGTTTCTCTGTCCCATATGTCTCTCCCAGTGATCTGTCAAAAAGGAATGCAGATGATAACAAAATGTCAAATGTAAGGATGACACATCCCAGAGGTGAGGCTAAAAAATACATTACGTTGGTATTTTTGGATTGACGAGAATGCAACAGAAGGAGAAGCTAAACAGTCTGTGCTGTGTTTACGCCTTAATCTGGAATGTTGCTGCTGTTAAACTTTGATTATTTTCCCCTTCTTGTTTTAGGAGCGCATATTCCATAGAATACATATTCTGTAGATGACTAAGCCAATAAATGACTATTAAACTCAAGGTTTTCCTTATTCTGTAAATAATCTGTAAATGAATTACTGAAAATTTCACATTAACGGTCTTATTAGATCAGTGTCAGGATGACAGCTGAACAGTGCAGTTACCTTCTTTCTGAGTGTATACCTCTGGGTATCCACTTTTATCCTTTAATTTTTACTGCAGGGGAGAGTTGGAAAATGTGACTCTCCAATTCCTAGCTTGGCTACAGTACTCTGTAGCAGATCTGATAGAACTTGGGCTCCTGCAGCTTTGGAGTGTAAGAAAAGCGGATCATAAAATGACACTATTTGTTTTTTCAGTAAAATGAAAGATTCTGGAGAAAAAGAAAGACCCTTTAAAAAAAAAAAAAAAAGAATGTATCTCTACTAATGTCATGCTGCTCTGTTTACCTAAACTCTCATTCCCACAGAGGTGCGACCTTCCCTCAGGGTGAAGGGAGCTGCCTCTGTTTTCAGAGACCTAGCCCATTTCAACCTACCAGTGGTTTTGTTTGTTTTGCTGTGTTCGTTGGCTTTTCATGTTCTGTGCAAAAGTTATTTTAAAGGTTGACTGGACAGAAGTCAAAATCATCAAAGCTAATAATTCTGGTATTGTTCCTTAACAACTCTCAAATGTTTGGTAAGAAGAGGCTTTTGCATTTTATTTTTTCCTGTCTTTTTCCCAGACAGCTTTCTTTTACTTTAACCCATACATTTCCACAGCTCATACAATTCTCAGCAGTCAGACAAATAATACTATTTTTATAAATTACTGCAGAGCTGCTCTAAATCCATCATCCTCCTATTATAGCCCTGAGACGTGTAAGTATTGGTCCATCAAAATCCCTAGACCTGCTTGCTTGGGCTGTTTAATTAGGCACACAATGAACAACCATGCTGACAAGGCTTGACATTCATGGCTCCAGTAGATTAGCAATACCCACATGATGGGAAATACATGTGGAACAAAAAGTGGTGATTTGTGGTGGAAATAAAAAATTGCCTTGGGAAAGTGAATTGCCTATCACTTAATCTTTCTGAAGAAGTTATATGTAATTAACTCATTTCATTTTTAGAAGGCTGATAATTAGGTGATCCATTGAGTTGCAAATGCATTAAACTGTTGATTTCTTGCTGAATCAGCATGGAGCAAAACTAGTCTGCAGCCCTGAGTAAACCAAATCAGGGGAAGTTCTTCTGGCCCTGAAGAAAATAGGTGATTAAATAAAAGATGAGAAAGTTTAATCTCACAGTATTAAATAGTGCAGAGAAGATGGATGAGTGCAGAACTTTTTAACAAAATAAGGGAGAAAAGCTCCAGTGTAACATCCAACAGATTAAAAATAAGAAAGAAAGAGAGTCAGGGTCCTGCAGCTATTAGATTAAGCTGCTCATCTTCTGTTATACTTTTCAAGCTGATATTTTATTCTCTGTTCTTAATTTCTTTGTGAGCTTAATTCTCTTCCCTTTCCTGTGTGTTCTGTTGAGGATATTAGCTCCTTTTTTTGTTCTTTTTCTTTTTTTTTTCCCCTTATGCAGTTAATTTTCTTGAAGATCGATCATATTGACACCCAAACCAGGAAAAGACCAGACATCATGAATTCATAAAACTGTTGACATTGTTTCCTGTTATTTGGAGTTTGAAGGTGCAGGGCTCTGAAATACTAAATTAATCATTGCTCTTTACTGAACGGGCTCTGCAGTTTCTTGGGATAAAGTTATGCCAGTGAGGTAGCCTCAGATGACAAAACCTTTTCACAACAGTGGTCCTGAAGTGTCTGCTTTTCTCCTGTCTCCTACACCTGTCAGAAGCTGGGGCTACAAAAGGAGATGTGAAGCATTTGCCACCTAACTTACATCGAAATACAGTAGAGGATGTCCAAGGAAACTTAAAATATATTTGATTAATAAAAGGAATTATTCCTAAGTGTGCTACCTGCTTAATTTGGATTTGATTAATTTAAATCTTCCTTTACATTATGTTTAATTGTTTTCATGTTTGTGTTTCTTGACAAAACCATCTTTGTGTTCTGAGACTAGGCCATTTTAATATGTCCTTCTTTCAAAAAGCAGAAGATACTATATAAAACTCCAGGAAAGGATCAGATTGCCTGAACTGTAAGGTTCTCCCTGTGAGTAACTAACAACAATATAAACCAAGCTTCAGGCCCTTATCAGTCTGTTCCAGAGTATTTACCTCATTTGAAATCATTGAGAATGTATTTTAAGTAAAGGTGCTTGTCATATCTCTCCTGGCTTATCAAAGGTTAGTCATGCAGGAGACCATTTTTAGTCATAGTTATTAAAAAGTTTTGTGAAGGGGCTAATGTATGTCCGTCCTCCGGTTAGACCTCAGCTGGAACCTTGGTCTAACGTTTCTGTAGCTCATGAATATTAGCCTTTCTTTTGATTAGACCTAACACACACAAAATTATCTCAGCTACTTGTCTCTTGTGGGGGAAAGTCTAAATGTCAGGCAATAGCATTGAAAGCCTTTAAAATTGGATCACGTTCTACAAAGAAACAAAGGAACCTCGTGCACAGCAGAGTTTTTTTTCCAAAAGTCTACATAGCTCAAATGAGTGCTGCTTTCACAGCCTGTACTACATGTGGTCAGCTACTAGGAACCTGTGAATTGCTTATTGCATCTCAACTATACTTTCACAAAAAAGCCATGGCGTTTGGCATCACGATTTGCACTTGTCAGCTGCCCTATTTGGCATGGGCAGTTTGGTACTCTTGACTCCCTGTTCACAATTTGCCATGCACTAGAAAAGGAGTATGTGGAGATCCCCCTGAAGAACTCTTGGTTCATCTCACACAACAGAAAGTCTTAACAATAAAACATACAGGAATGTAGCAAAATGTTTTCATGATAAAAGGAGAATTTTGTTTTGGTGGTCACTGTCCTTCCCTTCATAAACTTCCAGTAATTCTAGGAAGGATCACGTGGAAACCCCATGCCTTGTTCCTTTTGGCAAGTGATAGGGCAAAAGAGCTGTTGCTTTCAATGTGTGTCCTTGTGCTTGGGACTGCCTACTTTCTCTTTTACCTGTCACTTGCCTTCAGTCACTATATTTCAAAGTCATTCTATTCACCATCAGCTTCTCTGATTTATCATCCCAAATCTGGAACAGAGGAAGTGGCCAAAGTGTAATCTCTGACATGTAATGCAAGGGATGGAGTGCCCTGCTGGGCCCTGCTGTTGGGCTGCATGGCAGGAGGTCAGACGTACAGAGATCGTCTCAAAGAGTTTAGGTTTAACTTCTCTGAAGTCCAAGTTACAGTATAATTTGCTTGATACATTACTAGGTATCTATGTGTTAAAGTAAAGCAGTATTAGATGGTTAACTTAGTCAGGACATGGATCACAACAGTAGGAACCGTCTAAAGCACCACCAGCCTAGGACATTTGTGATGAGTTACTCATGCAGGAAGAAAAGAGTCTGGTAAGACTACTGCTCTACTGCTACTCTACTTTCTCTGCAAGTGAAATTATTCTTTTTCTAATTGTTTTTTTAGTGATACTTTTGATCTCCTTTAAATTTTATTAAGCAATTGAACCTGAAGCGAAATTACATTTGTCAAAAATTTTGGTAGTGCTGTAGGAAGTATAAGGTAATCAAAAAGCTTTCAGACTATGTTACTTTGATCTTATAATTGAAGCCGCTTTTTGTTGTTGCTTTCTTCTTGCTTTTCCAGATCAGATGGTTCTTAGGCTATGGCTGTCCCATCAAATTAGACCATGCAAATGTGTATACAGTTGTGTTCCAGGAGCATGTGCCACCCTCCCATGTGCATATGCCCTACAGATCCTGCTCACATGGTTTTAAAAGTTTCTCTTCAAGAGCTGGCTCTCTCTTTTGTTTATTTTAGAGCTCCCTAAGCAGTTTCCAGTGTTCACTGGAAGGAAGCTTGTGGACAGCATTTTTGTATATATTGAAACTGGGTTTGTATCATCTATGAAGTGAATAGAAATTGTGCTGATTTATCTTGACATTCCTTCATGTACAGATTTAAAGAAAAGTCATGAACAATGTCTGTAGTCTGTTTCTGACTACTAAAGATAAGGTCCCAAATGAATGTTCATCTTCACTGACAGCAATAACTTTGTGTCAGGAATAAATTCAAGTAGCATCTGGAAAGTGACATGAAAAATAGATGATCTGTGTTGGTTTTGTTCAAGAGTGTGGTGTTAAATTAAGAAATTAACTATAGATACTTGTGTATCCATGAAGTTTAGCTTCACTACTCTGCATTTTCATAAAGGCATTACGTTTACAGAGTCTTCTTACAAGTTACATAGAGTGTTTTCAGTAGTCATGACAACTCTCCACCTTCGTCTTTGAAAGCACTTTGATGTTTTGTCTTCAATACTTATCAGGACATTGACACAAGGTCTGTTTTGCTCAGTTTTGGTTACTAAGCAGAGGAACCAAAATTTGGACTACAGTTGTTAAAAGAAGAAACATTCTTGCCTGCCTCCAATCAGATGTCTCACAGACATGATATAAATACACTAATTTTTAAAAACACAAAAGTATGCCGCAACTGCTAGAAATAAAGTGCCTAAAGTGATATATTTTGCAGTGGAATTAAGTTACTAATTTTTCCTTACTTATTCAGTGACTGAAGAGAGTCGTGCTTTAAAGAGCAAGTACCATGTGAAGTCAGAGCAGATGGAAAAAGGAAACTAACAGCTCTGATTTGGTTGCTTTGTTACTTTGTCTGTCTTTTAATAATGATGCTTTTAGAGGATTAAACTACACAGCATCTTTGGCATATTATCCATGTGAAGTATTTGCACTAACCCGCAAACTATGTTTAACTAGCTTGGTTTCATTAAAACCTTTCATTAAAAGCACAACAGTCATTCTGGTTCATTTCAAGGCTTGTGAATCTCCTCTTAACACTTCAATGGAGAGGTATGGTTAATACATGGTTTTTCAAGCATTGTGGTGGGGAGGATGAGATGAAACTCAACAATCTCTGTGAGTGACACTCTGAGACAATAGTTTTCTCTAGACAACTCCTGTATGTGGACATATGCAAACAGAAGCTCAAATAATGATACTGTGCAGGGTAAATTAATCTGTTGAATTTTATATATGAATTTTTTTATCCTTTAAAACCTGGACAGGCCTAAAATGTAGTGTAAGTAAGAGAGGATGTTAACTGAACTTATGTGATCATGTACTTGATGTTAGAGTTGGAACAATATTATTTTTAGGAACTGAAGAAGAAAACAAGTGGAAATTACACTTCCATTTTGTGAAACTTTGAAGAGGAAAATCTTTTTGTTAATGCATTTACAAGCTTTTCATGACACCAGATGCAGTGCTGCATAAAGTTTCGTGAATTGCACTGTCTTAGTTTCATTTTAGTCTATCACCTTTATTGCCATGTGTATAATCTTACCTAACATCACAAGGTGTTAAATGATGTCGCTTGTACCTGGGAGTGACAGTATATACATCTAGGGATCAAAATGCTCAAAACATTTAGCACAGCATATGCTGCTTGTGGAAGTTTTCTGTGTGAAAATACCTAATTTAGCTCTGAATAAAGCAGCAAAAGAAAAACCAACAGCTGGCACTCTTTATCTCTGCCGGTCCCAAGTGGCAGGCTAAACAAACAGGAAAAAACCCTTCTGTTCTCTATTATACTCCCTCTCTCTTTACCCACACCATTTAATGTAGAGTTTTAATTGTCACATTACAAAATGCAGGAACACAATGCTAAAACAGTTTCTTACTTATTCAGGATACCTATTGATATTGGTGAGTTAATCAGGATGTCCATTAATTCCCACTGTGCTCATATGTGGGCAGCTGAGTATGATCTAATGAACACCAAAAAATTTTCAACTTTCTAGGTGCTAGCAGACTGATACATTGAAGATTAGGTGGCTTAGCTGAACGCTTTACAAACTGGGGATGAACAGATATTTTTCATGTGCTGGCTATGGTGTAAAATCTTCATCATGCCACTTTGTATCTATGCCTCTGACTTTCATAGAGTCATAGAATGGACAGAGTTGGAAGGGACCTTAAAGATTATCTAGTTCCAACCCCCTGGCATGGTCAGGGACTCTTTTCACTAGACCAGGTTACTCAAAGCCCCATCCAACCTGGCCTTGAACAGCTTCAGGGACGGGGCATCCACAACTTCTCTGGGCAACCTGTTCCAGTGCCTCACGATCCTCAGAGTAAAGAATTTCCTCCTAATATCTAACCTAAATCTCCTCTCTTTCAGTTTAAAGCCGTTACCTCTCGTCCTATCATTACACTCCTTGATCAAGAGTCCCTCCTTGTCTTTCCTGTAGGCCCCCTTTAGGTACTGGTAGGCTGTTACAAAGTCTCCCGGAGCCTCCTCGTCTCCAGGCTGAACAATCCCAACTCTCTCAGCCTGTCTTCATGGGAGAGGTGCTCCAGCCCTCTGATCATCTCCATGGCCCTCCTCTGGGCCTGCTTCAACAAGTTCTTTGTCTTTCTTATTGGGGGCCCGAGAGCTGGACGCAGTACTCCAGGTGGGGCCTCACTAGAGCAGAGTACAGGGGCAGAATCACCTCCCTTGACCTGCTGGCCATGCTTTTTTTGATGCAGCCCGGGATATGGTTGTCTTTCTTGGCTGCTTGCGCATGTTGACGGCTCATGTTGAGCTTCTCTTCACCAACATACCTGAGTCCTCCGCAGGGCTATTCTCAATCCATTCTCTGCCTAGCCTGTATTTGTGCTTGTGACTGCTCCAAGCCATCTGCAGGACCTTGCACTTGGCCTTGTTGAACTTCATGAGATTTCAGTGGGCCCACCTCCCAAGCCTGTCCAGGTCTCTCTGGATGGCCTCCCTTCCCTCCAGCATGCAGACCACACCGCACAGCTTGGCGTTGTCGGCAAACTTGCTAAGGGTGCACTCACTCCCCCTGTCCATGATGCTGACAAAGCTGTTAAACAGCAGTAGTCCCAATACCAACACCTGAGGTACAGCACTCATCATTCATCTCCCCTTGGACGTCGATGTTGATTATACTTAATTTATTTTTTGTTTTCAGGGGACAAAGTGATCTTTGACAGAACATGCTAGTGTTAGTCTGAGTTCTCTAAATGGTCTTTAAGTTACTTTTATTCTAGTATGAATTTAGTGCTAATAAACACTAATTTATTACTATTACTAGTAGTAATAGTATTTACTATTTAACGGGATACTGCCTGCTGCTGGTGTATTCCGATGGATGCAGCAACTGGCATAACGCAAGTCTGGGTGTCACACAGATGCTACCAGTATTGCTTACAGGGCGATAAGTACTAATGCATGTGCTTTGTATAGGTAAAAGGAGAGACATGGTAGGAATAAGCAGTCATTGCCACGGTGGAAGGAGATCACTAACGGATTCTCAACACAATTCTATATTGAGAATTTTTACAGTTGCTAAAAAAAGTATTGAAATGTTGAGTGAATAATGAGACCACAAATTTGCTTTCAGTACTGTCACATTCTGGGTAGTGAAGTCATTCAAAAACTAACAGTGAAGAATTTCAGAAGGATCTTAAAAGATTGATGAAATAATAAATGAAGATAAAATTTGATGTAGAGGAAAGTTGAATGATGCACAAAAAAGCAATCTGAACTTTGCAAATAAATTCACTGTCTCCAAGCTGACTTGCCCTTTAGGTGTGTATGCTTGGTGTTACTACTGTCAGTGTCAAATCAGAACTCCGTAGTGGTTAAAAAAGTATTTGACATGATTAGGAAGGGCATAGACAACAAATTAGAGTACGGCATTGTGTACAGCTTGTACAGTACCTATATCTTCAAAACTGAAAGTGACATGATCAGAATTGTGACGCACCTTCTGTACAAGGAGAAACAAAAATGGACTAAGGCTGGAAAATGTGACTCATATAGATCTCTTTAAAATCAAAAATGTCAGGGTGAAGAGGAATTGGTTGTGGTTTCTTTCAGTACAAGAAATAGGAGGCATCACATGAAATTAGAAGGTTTTTGCCTCAAAACTCAGAAAACAAGGTGATCATTCATATGTTGTGTAGTCAAGCTATGGCCCTCTGTGCCATGAGATGCTGGGGCTGATAAAATGTGACCAAAAAGCAATTGTATTTTTTCCTTTTATTCCTGCTGCGAGCTATTAAAAACAGACAGCACCTCTGGCTCAGCAATGCTCTGATAAGCAACTTTCCGAAGGTCAAGAGAGTGTTATGGAGAAGTATCATTGCACAGGTAGGCACTGACAAAGAGAGGTTCTTAGGATGGGTAGACCACTCTGGTGTTTCTTGCCTATGTAAAAATTTCAGTGGACAAAAGCCAAATGCTTCTATCCTGTAAGCTTACTGGAAATGATGGGAAGGTGGTGTGTTCACAGTCAAGAATGATCTAGTATGTCCTTCTCAGGGGCAATGTATCAGTCTAAACTACATTATGTGCTAAATGTGTTCAGTTGGTTTTCACTCAGTTTGAAACATTATCAGAGCAAAAATGCATCTTTTTGGAGTATTTTAAAAGGAAGCTCATGTTTGCTGTCAATAAATTAGTTGAGTTTGATAAGGTTTTAAATGTGCTTTCAGTCGTCTTTTGTAAGATTCCAGAGGACAATTATTTCTTCCTCCTAAGGGATGAGTCTAATGTATGAGTTCTGTCATGGCTCATTTCTGGTACATTGAAAATGCCGTTTTAAAGTTTTACATGACTGAGGAGAAAGTCTGATAAAAGAAAAATAAACATATTCCTATGGTTTGCACTTCGTGTGTGTAGCTAACATTGCCACTACTGTCAGCAGATTTAAAGATGCCAAGTATTTCATAATCTGGATTGCATGCAATAGGCTTTACTTAAAACATATGAATGAAATAGAAAGGTCCTGATCGTGCCATCTGGCGCATGGCACTTATCCGATTGAGAAAGTTCCAAATAAATGGGAGATGAGGCCAAATGGCTGAAAGTGCTAAAAATATATTTTTCTTTAAATAAGCAGCATGTCAGACACTGTGAGTTTTGTATCCTTGTGGAAATGTAGAAGGTGGAGAAAGAATGCACCACCCCAGCTGTTGCAAAAAGTCATGCTATATAAAGACAGGGGCTGTAGTCCTGGTGCTCCTCCAGGGCTTTTTTCCGGGCAAAGCCACATAAAGATAGCAATATGTAAACTTTATCCATGTATCACAGTTTTTGTTTTCTGTTTCAACACCAAGTGACCCCATAGAACCTCAGTCGTTTTGCCCCGGTTGGCCTTGAATGCATCAGTATGGTGTTGCACCGTGGCTATGTACTGCTTTGGAGTCCGTCAGCTGCTTGAGCTTTTCTGTTCATCTGTCAAGGCGATGGCCCCCGGGAATAAAACAATTAGATGAGATTGTAATGGGCACTCCAGAATCTCTGTAGTTCCTGACCCTTTTCCAGTATCTTGTTATCAATCTGCCTGCATGCTTCTCCTGAGCGAGTGGCCTTCATACTTCATCAGGCTTTGTGGATTATAGATAACAGTTTGAGAGTTAAGTTTACCTTTGTCATTTATGTGGTCACTTTTTGTACCCACGCAGCATTCTGCACCACAATTTCCACAGCATATCTGTATATTTTATGAAGAAACAGAAGCTGTTTTCTTTTGATCCTGCCATCTCACCTTCAGCTCCACACCCCTTAATTTAGGACAAAAATACTACAGAGGAATCATAATAAAACAGTAAGAAACCTGTTTTCATGCTATCTGGCAAGGCATTAGACGTCAGCTGCATGGGGTTTGGATTGATACACACATTTGCCCGGCTTTTGTCCTACATGAGGTTGCTGCTTCAGTTTTAGCACAGCAGCAGGTGAGCTACCCTGCAGGTCAGTCTGAGGTTCTAGCAGTAACCTACCTGTGTCAGCACAGAGCTCAGTGTGGTCTAAGCATTTGTTTATTTGTGTAAGCAAAAAGGCAGAAAGGGGGCCTACTGATAAAGGCACCTGACTTCCATGTTGTTGTAGTTTGGCTGCTCCTGTTACAGGAGCTAGCTTATTTATAGCAGAAATTGCAGTGTGGATTAGTTTTGTGTTTCTCAGTATGCTTCAGTGATTCCAGATGAAGGCCATCTCTTTCAGCCTCCTTACTCTCGTTTTGATGGGATTTCTTGCACAAACAAGCACTTTAAAACGTCCTTGAAGGATTTCTGGGATAGGAGGTCTCTCAGGCTTGTTTACCTGACCTGGACCCAGACAAACTTAGCACTAATAGGACACATAGAAACTTTCTTTTGGAATCGTGTAACATAGGGCAGATGTCAATTTAATTCTTCATAGCATCCATGTTTTTAAACTCCTGCGTCTGTCACACTACTGGAGATGGCTATTGGCTTTGGATACCAGGTACAAAATATTCCCATGTAAAGAAAATTCTCTTAGTACTGCTGTGCTCTGGCTGACGTCCCCCTCTGCTCATCTTTCATAAATAAGCAAATGTTGTCACGTATATTCTCATGTCAACTTCCCAGTTGCTGCTGTAAGAAAGCCAGTGCATGCAGGCTGGCCAGAGATACTTGGTTGTGTACACAGCTTTTCTCTGGTGTTAAAACTGTTTCTTAGTGCATCTTTTGAAGATAAAATAAAATCACTGGATTCCCAGCTTCAGAATAAGCCTGAGTTAGGAGAAAACATGCACATGTGTACTTCTTAATGAAAGAAAGCTTGGTAATGAAGAACGAGCAAATTATTATATTGTGTATGTGGTAACAGTTTTCATCATACTGCAAAATTGTGTCTTATATTTTATTTTGGAGAAATCACTCTTCACACCTTTATATTTTAAATATAAAAATGGTGTACAGAAAAAAAATTAAAATCACTAATTCATGTGAGGTAGTTTCTTGGTGGAAATTGAATTGCTTTTAGGCGTGCAAGTATTTGTAGCTATCTCTAAAATAATTGGGGTCACAGTTAATGTGGTTCCTTAGATCACCCTGTGCAGACTACTATCCACAGGAAAGCAAAATAACGACCTGAACAAATTATCTCTATTAATGCCTTTTGGAGATGTGATATGTATTAGCAAAGTCTGGAAAATAGATTTCTCTCTCAGAACAGCACTCTTGATGAAGGAAATTAAGACATTTTTTTCCAGACAAAAAGCCAGCAATACACTAGCATGCACTTCAAACAATCCATTTATAACAGATGAAAGTATGGCTAAATTATGTGTAATAAAACATTCAGATGTTACCATGCAAGTACTGAGGAGCTGTTGTTATTATTATTATTTACTATTATTATTTTGTATGTGACATGGCAACTATCCACTTAGCAAATATTTTAGGCATAGAAGAAAATCCTCAATTAATAGTGTCAAGAGCAAGTCAATGTATACCTAAGTATGTGAGCCCCTAGCTATCCATGTCTCTCATTTTCATGTGAATGTCTTGTTACTTCTCATTGTTAAGACTTGTGCACATGCTAACCTATCCCATCCATACTGCTTATTGCCATATAAAGCCTCTTAACATCAAGAATCAGTGCATAGCTCTATTTTTCAATGACCTGTTCAAATCACTTTCCGTAGCAAAGTTTAGTCAGCTCTGCGCTATTATCCCAGCTGTGTCTCTGGATATAGGGACTCATTAGGTAAGTCGGGGCTGAGGGCGGGGATGGATCTAGGTTTTTTGTTAATGCTTTTTTTTCTGATTCAGAAATGAGTGGCTAAAAGAAGTCTATCCGTTTGTGTTATAGTTTCTGACAGTGCTGGAAAAATGCCCCATCAGAGGCATTTTAAAGATCTATGCCATATTTAACGTAACCAGAGCTGAGAAGGCCCTGTTCTGTTCTGCTTTTCTTAGCAAAACCATTCACTGCCTTTCCTTCCACTTCTCTCTCCTTTTTCCTGGAAACTCTTCTGTTACCAGAGGTTTTCTTTATCCTGTCCTTTTATGTAAATTCTGGAATTTTAGGTGAAGAATAAGACTTCAATATCTGTCTGCCATGTAAAAAGCACTTTACATAGAAAAGGTCAGAATCACTTGGATTTGTATTGGTTTTAGAGAAAGTTAAGGTTCCTGCATTTCCTGGCTATCTCTCATGCAACAGTAAAGTCTATAGGAACTTAGTTGTTTTGAATGCACAGTAGCCTGGTCTTTCACTTGTTTATTAGCCTTGTAGCATAAGTGAGTGTTATGACATGTTCAAGGACACACTATACACAGATAATTGGTATTGAAATGTGAGCCAGCATTCCTAAACCTGTTAATGTGATTGAATACATTTGTTAAAGTGGCATCTCTGCAGAGACCTAAATTGGAAAAGATGCCATCAGCACAATTGTGCTTTTCTGTAATTCATTGAGAAACCAAATTCTGAATATAGTAAAAGCTAGGGACTACTTACCCAATAACAATAAGTCTAATTGAAGTCTGAGCAGTATTAAAAACTTATCCCCCTCTGTGTCCTAAAAACAGAAAGGAAAGATGGTCTGGAAAAGCTATTAGTTCTAAAACTGCTATGACCTAATTATGCTTTATACTTTTTATGAAGTAGAGATGTAAATGTACTTCAGAATGCATTTCAGAAAAAATCTGTATTGCAAACTTATTTTTCTATTTCAAGGATAAAATATTTTGCTGTAAAGAAGACATGTTTCACTGCCATATTTACTTACTTTTAGTTTAAAAAGGATTATTAAATTTAATTCTAGAGGTAAATTAACAGAAAGAAAAATCTTATTTTTTTTCTAAAAGAAGCAGACCTGTGAAACCAGGTTGGTTGAGGACTGTAGCTCTCTCTGCTAGCCAGATACTCCTAATTTCTTTTATGGCCTCACATCTATGGTATTCTCATAGCTTCCATTTGTGTATTTTCCTTTTAGTTTTGAAATTGCACACAAAAGATTCAGAAGTGTTCTTGGTGGGAGGGAAAATGGGAAATGAAAAAGAATGTTTGGTGAGCTTTCCACTGGAAACAAAACCCCCAAAATTTGCTTGATGAGATGATTTTAATAGCTGTGGTTAGCTCTAGAAATCACCTGCTTCAACTCAGTAGTGAAGAATTATAAGCTGATACTTTTGAGGAGTAAGGAGAACTGATACACAGTTTGGTATCAAGACATGGGTCACATTTAAATTTATTTTAAAGGCTGTAACTCTAGAAAAGGCTCACTCTGTGATTTCTAGAGGTTTTAGCTTTAAAGTTACAGAATTTTTCACTACTGTTTTTGCTTATATTCAATGATCAGTGTATCTTAATTACTTTTCTTGTTTCCCTTTGTGCTAATAACAAGCTAACAGGAAATAGAAATAAATTAAACTGCCTTCAAAGCAGTTATATACCATCCTAATAATGTGCAGAAAGGCAATTGGAAATTGTAAGGAGAGTTCTATGGCCAAACTGGTTCTAGAATTGTGCCAACCTTTGTTTTTGTAACTCTGTCCCTTAGATCATTTATAATTATGTAGAAATTAAAATTTTTAGGTGAAATTGAATCAGGCGGAGATCATGCATTTTCTAACATAAGTTCAGATTATTTAGCTTTTATGTGCAAGAAAATTTAAGGTAAGTGCTTCAGGGCTTTATTGGTAAAGGTCCCTTTTCAGCAGGTCTTAAGGGCAATGAGCTCTCTACACTGGGCTACTAAATCAGCTTACTATCTTTAAAACTTTCCAAAAGTATCTTTTAGATGATTTTTACTTCAGATAAACACCATCATGAGATGAACTGGTATAAGTATTGGAGAACACGCACTTGATGCTGTGTTTGCTGAAATTAACTGGCCTAATAGTTTCACGTCACTGGGTTTTAAAATATTTTTGTGACTACGAGCAGTTTTTATTTGTTTAATGTATTATTCTTTCCTTTTCAAAATAATGGTGAACATGACAGCAGAATTGTCTCTTACTGTCTCAAGTACTGAGTATTGTGTCCCAACATACTAAATTTTTTCTCATAGACTTGAAATTAGATGTTTAGTAAGAAACTAGTAGAACATACTTTTCCTGACATGAGAGCTGAGGATGAAGCCTCATTTTTCCGCTTATTGAGTGGCTTGGCAAGATACAAACTGGTATCATTGTATGCTCAATCATAATCAGTATTTTGAGAATTACAAATGTGTCCACTCATCTATTAATTCATACTACCCTGTGTCAGTTTTAACAGTTTTAGCTCATTTTTCCTTTCAGTTTTCCTGATCAACATTGAATAAATCTTTCTTAGTATTTCCTTACCAAATTTTATAGGGACAGTCTTTCACTTCCTAGTTAATGCCACATGCTATTCCTGTTAAATGTATGGAGAGAAAATAGACCCTTCAGTTTCCTTCAGTGTATTACAAATACTTTTAAATTAATCCTAGAATCACTGTGGCTGGAAGGGACCTCTGGGGACTGTCCAACCCCTCTGCTTAAAGCAGGGACAGCTAGAGTGTGTTGTTTAGGATGATGGCTAGCCACGTTTTCAATCTGTCCAAGGATGGAGACGCCATCTGGGCAACCCATCTCTGTGTTTGACCACCCTCATAGTAAAAAAGGTTTTTCATTGATATAAATGTTATTTCCTGTGTTTCAATTTGTACCCATTGCCTCTTGTTTTGTCACTGATAGCAGGGTAACTGAGAAGACTCTTGTCTCTACTTTCTCCCTCCCAACGGGTATTTGTACACGTTGATAAGATCTTCTTTGAGCCTTCTCTTTCTGAAGGTAAACGATGACAGCTCTCTCAAAGTCTCCTCATCAGATGCTTCAATCTCTTAATCATGTTAGTGGCACTTTGCTGAATCCAGTCCAGTTTGTCCATGGTTTTGGGGTTTTTTTTGACTGCACAGCTGAGAACTGGACTGAAGACTCCAGTTGTGGTCTCACCACTGCTGAACAGGAGTGAAAGATCACCTCCCTTGTCTTGTTGGTAGTACTTCTCCTAAGGCAGCCCTGGAGGCTGCTGTCCATCCTTTCTGCAAGGGCATATTGCTGGTTCAGGTTCAGTCTGGCAGGATGCTCAGGTCCTGTTCTGCAGAGCTGATTACCAGATGGTCAACTGAAGCGTGTATTAGTGCATAGAGTTATTCTCCAGATATGGGACTCTGCATTTCCCTTTGCTGAACTTCATGAGGTACCTGTCAGGCCATTTATCCAGCTTGTCGAGGCCTTTCTGAATGGCAGCACAACCATCTGGTGTGTCAACCAATCCTCCCAGTTCTGTAGCATATGTAAACTTCCTGAGCGTGCACTCTGTCCCATCAGCCAGGTCATTAGTGACAGTATTAAGCAGTACTGGCTTCAGTATTGACCCCTGTGGTATACTGCTGGTGACTGATCTCAAGTTGGACTTCATGCTGCTGATCACAGCCCTTTGAGCCCCTTAGTTAAACGCTTTTCAGTTCACCTCACTGTCCACTTATCTAGCCCTTATTTCATCTGTTTGTCTACAATGATATATTGGGAGACTGTCAAAAGCCTTCCTAAAGTCAAGATAAAGAACATCCAGTGTTCTCCCTGATCCACTGAGTCAGTTACTCTGTTGTGGAAGGCTCTCTGGTTGGCCAAGCATGATTTCCCCTTTGTAAATCCATACAGACTACTCTGAATCACCTTCCTGTTCTTCATGTGTTCGGAAACGGTTGGCAGGATTATCTTCTCCATCACCTTCCCAAGGATTAAGGTGAGGCTGACCAGCCTGTCATTTCCCAGTTCCTCCTTTTTGCCCTACTTGTATGTAGGAGTGACATTTGATTTGCTCTGATCCTCGAGAACCTCTCTTGCTCGCCATGTCCATTTAAAGACATCCCCCAAGAGGACCAGAAAATGTAAATGTGAGGCTTCTTCAGGTGTCTGAAGAAGGCCTCTGCTACTTATTCCTTATCAGATGGGCTGTGGCAGACACCCGTAACAACGTCAGTCATGTTTGTGTGCCCTTCAACCCTTACCTATAAGCTCTCAGCTGGCTCTTTATCCATCCCAAGGCAGAGCTTCATGCTTTCCTGTTTCCATCTCACATACAGGACAGGTATGCCTCCTTGTTCTCCTTCTTCTTAAAGACCCTGTGTCTATCTAGTGTAGCATTCGAGTTGTATGAGCTATCACACCACATCTCTGTGATCCCAATGAGATTGTAACCCTGCAACTACACATCCACCTCAAATTCCTGCTGGTTATTTCCCACCTTGCGTGCATTAGCCTACAGGCACTTGAGATGGACACCCAGTCACACTGATTTCCCAGAAAAAGTCTGAGAGCTTTCGGCATATCAGCCCAAATCATCCAAATCATCAGCCGAATCATCATTCATCTGTCTGTCTCTCAACTGAAAAGCCATGGAATATATTTTTAAATGGTCATTACCATTAAAGTTATTGATAGTTAGATCCTTGAAAGTATGAATAAGTATTTGAAAATCCCAAAGCTTATTTGTTTTCATGAAACTATTAAAATCTGTTTAAAATCTGACCCAGAAAAGGGCTTCATGCATTGATTTCTTGGGGTTCCAAAAATGGTCTTCTGTCTACTTCTAACCAATACCAGAGAGTTGATGTGATTTTGAAGTAAAACCATTAAATATATTTCTGTTAGTAAAATATTGATCTTGAGCTTACTTTAAAGGTAAAGGTTTGGACTTCTAGCAGATCTCTTACTGAGCATGGACTTGAGTTCGTAATGAAATCCCAAACACAAACAAGGCTTTGTGGTTTTCAGTTTTGCTGCAAGCATTAACACAGTGTTACTTGGAGTCCTTGTTAACAGAGCAGGTTGTTTGTTGTTGGTTTAGTGAATGACTATAGAT